>JBBMKB010086607.1:0-11763 GCA_037833945.1 Alaria marginata
CACTCCCGAGGGATTCGAACCCGCAACCTAGCCTTCAGAAGGTTTACGAGGTTACCAACTGAGCCACTGGGGACGCATATGTCTGTTTGTCTATCGCCGGGATCAAAAGCACATTGCACGACCCACACTGAGCCGATCGCGATGAGCCCGGGGTCGGACAAGCGGGCAAGATAGGGAGAAGATGCTCGGGGAGGTTTCATGCCAAGACGTCAAGAGTTCGTAGAGGGAGCTCGATTTGAGGGGGTGTGGAGTGGGGTCTGTTTGGCTTTAATGCAATTACGAGGATTTGTTTTTTTCCACCGTGCACGCGGACTGAAAGGTTCTCATTACTCCCATTCTTCTAGTAAGCTAAACCCAAAACACCGTCTCAGTAGCTATGATAATATCTTCAAAATATAAAAATATCTCGACGATGAGATATTTTCCAAAAATATATTTCCAAAAAGTTTGTCACCATTTCGGGGGACCGTAGTAAACAGGACCGATGGTAGACAAAAAAAACTATTTATTTCCCTACTTTTATTAACACTATTTGGTCCTATTTACTATGGTCGCCCGTGATAGAAACGTGGAACCTTTTTTGTTTTTTATTTTCGTTTTTTTGCTCGAAAATCGGCCTATTTGTTTTTTCCCAGGGCATGACGGAGATCGGACGGGCCGTCCTGTTTAAAAACATTATATTTTGCTGTTGTTCTCTTTTGTTTGACTCCTCTCCGACCGCGAATTGGCTGGTTGCTATCTTTTCAGGGTATAACGGAGATCGGGCGAGCCGCGATGGTCGTGGACGGGAAGACCGTACCTCAAGACGTGCTTGAAGCAGAGGAAATGGCCAGCAACCATGCGGTTCCACATGTGAACTTCTACGACCCTAACGTTTACACGGTACGTACTTCGGGGGGTTGTTGTTGTTGTTGTTGTTGTTGTTGTTGCTGGTGGTGTTACTGTTATTGTGGTGGTTGTGGTTGTCGTGGTTGTCGTGGTTAGTCTGTGAAAACTCGTTGAGATAGAAAATATAGAGACGTGGTGGCGAAACTTAATGAGTTCATACTGTTTTACAGAGGACTATAGTAATCGGGACCCACGGCACACACAAAAACCTACATATTCCACTGGTTAGGCTTACCATATTTAGTCCGGATTACTACTGTATGTTCCCCCGTTTATAGTTGAAAGACATTTAGTAATGTTTTCCATGTTCAGGGACGGGGTATCAAGCCCAACGTGGTGCGTCGAGAGAACACGGCGATAGATATAACGAACGATGGCGCTTGCTCGTCTGTTTTGGCAACTTTTGTATGGAATAGGATCTCCAAGGCGCCGGGGAAGGAGGCGAAAAGCAGGCGGCCAAGATTCGGGACTTTTTCACGGCGCTCGCCCTTTGCCACACCGTCATCCCGGAGCGGTTCGAGGACAGCGACGAGGTATGCTTGTTTGAATTGGTTGACGGCCCCCAAAACAGAGAATACCGTAAACAAACGGCCACGATGTCGTCTCGCTGGAATTTAGAAATTCATTGATTCATCTATGTAATTTACTGTAGTGAATTATTACCCCCTACACGCCGCCTTGCCCGAGCCGAGGCACGGGAGGATGGAGGAAGCGGCCACTCACCTTGGGGGGTCAGGATGCCGCGTTCGTGTTTTTACTCATTCTTCGTGAACACGCGGTGCTATATAGTGTGGAGTGTGGAGTGCGGAGTGTGGTGCTTTTCTCGGTGGCGAGAGCCAACTCTTATCGTTGCCCTCTAAGGTGAACACTAATTATAACCCCCTTTTGGGGACTTTGGAAAAAAAACCCTGTCGAAAATAAAACTGACGATCGCGAACAGCATCGATTATCCGAAGGAAGGGACCCGGTGTTTCTTAGGTAGGTGGCGTGTCCGATCTGAAAACATGAAAGGGGTTTGTGCGACGCGCTTGCATCGTCGTCGTGGTACGGGTACGGCTTGTTGCACGCTCCCCCGCTCAGACGATTACGAGCAGCATCGGCCACCCGAAGGAACCCGGGGTTTCTTGGGTAAGAGGCGTGTCCGAACTTAAAACATGTTAGGGGTTGTACGACGCGCTTGCATCGTCGTCGTGGTACGGGTACTGCTTGTTGCACGCTCCGCTGAGACGATGATGAGCAGCATCGGCCGCCCGAAGGAACCCGGGGTTTCTTTGGTAGGAGGCGTGTCCGAACTGAAAACATGTAAGGAGTTTCGTCGTCGTGGTACCGGTGCTGCTCGTTGCACGCTCCGCTCAGACGGCTGGTACCATCGCACACTCCTCGTGTTTTTGGTCGATAGAAATGGCATCCCCACACTGCTACCGACGCTTTCTACGATAGAAGTACTATTATTACGGGGGACCACAGTAAATAGGACCAAATGTTGTTTGTAAAAGTAGGGAAATATATAGGTTTTGTATACAGTATGCCGTAGGTCCCGTTTACTATGGTTCCCCGTAATAGTAGTAATAGCCCTTTTGGGGCATTTTTTTTCTCTTGAATGATAGGACTCCTTGACCCTAAACCTCTCGGGCTGTAATTCTTGTTTTTCAAGCTGAAACATATTTTGTACCTTGGCCGAAGGTTTATGCGCCGGATTGCGCTTTCAGTTTACTCAACATAAGTTTTTGGGTCAGGTATAGAGAGCTCCTCAAGCAAGGACCCTCAGAAGGCAAATACTAATGGTGTTATTATACTGATTTTAGTATGGTACCGTAGCATGTGTCTACCTCTACTGCAAGGCCCAGCCGCGGAAATTATGTGGGGACAGAGCTACTGAAGTAGGTTCGACATACGTTTTGGACAAATCTGCCGTGTAGGGCAAAGAGGCGACTTCCGCGTCTTTTTCCCGCTGCCCCTCCCGTACTGTCACGATTCGTCACCACAACACAGTCAATGCTAGTGTGTTTGCCCGGGTACCTCATCACTTCCTATACCCAGCACTCCCTAACTACTGCCAAAGGCTCAATCGTGGCAAGTCGTGAGGGTCAGAGAGTTAGGTACCAGGAGTTTTGGTTGGGGCAAAATTCTGACTATTAATAATAGTGCAAAAACTAAAGCACGACTTTCCATGGTTGTTTTTTTCGTTCCCGTTGCCCCTCCCCGTACTCTGTCGCCGTTTTTTCACGCAAACTCAGGTAATGTTGTCCGCTTCAAGTCCGGACGACGAGGCCCTCGTCCTCGGAGCAAAATACTTCGGCTTCGAATTCATCAACCGGATAGACAGCAGCGCCATCATCAATACGTGGGACGTGACCGCTCCGCCCCTTCCCTCCACCGCCCGAAAAGGGAAGAGCTCGAAGAATCTTGGCGTTGGTGGCGGCAGCGCCGTCGGGAGCGGCAGCGACAGTCGCGGCAGCGGCAGCCATGGCAACATGGCCACGGGAGAGATGGACGGTTCGTCAGGAGAAACTACCGGTTCGTCAGCAGAAAATACCGGTTCATCGTCAACCGTTACCGTTCATCCCACCCCGATCACCGCGGTCAGCGAAGGTGGTGGTAGCCCCGCGGCCATCGGAACTAACTCTGCCTCCGCCGACGAAACCCTGGACGGGGTAGTACCTGCTAGCCTGAACGAGATAGCTGCTGGCCTGGAAGGGACAGCTGTTGACGGTGTTGCCGCTTGTCCACCGTTGCCACCGAACGTGCAAGCTCAGAAGGATCGATCTGGAGAGGGTCGGGCTGCCGGAGGTTCGAGCGGAAGCGCAGCAAAGGTCACTCCTGCTTCGTACGAGGTGGGTGGGTGGGTGGGTGGGTGGGTGGGTGGGTGGCCTAGTTTCGGGCTTTGCCTCTATGGTCGTAAATTTATGAACCGTTCGGGTCTACGTGCGAACACAAAACGGTTCTTACTTTTCAGTCCAGAGATGTATAATATATAGATCTGATTCTAGCCTGGTGTTTGTAGCCCGATCTTGTAGGCTCTCCATGTGATGTTCTTCATGACGAGGAAGCAGGATTTCACCGAGATATCGCACCTGGTTAAAATTGGAACATCGCCATCATCGTTCATGCCACAGTGCAGACACACTGCTCCCGTTCGAAGTATGACGTAATACAAGAAACACCCCGGGCCGAATTTCCGAGCCTACTCTTTCAAAAACAAGGGGGGTCGCACACAGTAAATACCGTGGGGGTTCCACTTGTGTGCGGTGCCTCTAAGGGCGGGGTCCCATTTGAGTGCGGTGATTATTGCCACAACCTCATCCCACTTGATCACGGTACCGCTGTAAAGCGGGATTAATGCGGCGTTCCATTTGAGTGCAGATGTCGCCGTTTGGCGACCCACCTCACTTAAGTGGGACCCCCACTGTATTCGGTTTGCCGTCCGACAATGGTTACCATGATGTGTTTACTTCAGCGTCGATCACTCACAAACATTCCCAGAAAGTAGAAGAAGACCAAGATAACACTAAAAAGTAAAAAAAAACAACAACAAAAGTATGCACGAACGAAAACTCAACCCCCCTGTCTGTGTACCCTACGTCACGCCTGTCGTCACGCGCGCGGTCCCACTTTAAGCACGCTGACCAGCCAGCGTTCGTCGTTCAAAGCGTTCAACAAATCATCCCCCATCATTACTGTTTCGATCAAGCGATACATCTGAACGATACGTACCCACAACTTTATTGCTCATCTTGCTGTTGTAAGGTTGGAGTTCGGGTACAGTGGGGGTCCCATTTAAGTGCGGTGGGTCGCCGAACTACGGTATCCGCAATCAAGTGGGACCTTGTATTAATCCCGCTTTGGTGCGGTACCGCATTCAAGCGGAATGAGGTTGTGACAAGAGTTTTTCGCCGCACTTAAGGGGGGCCCCGCTCTTAGAGGTACCGCACCAAAGTACGACCCTCACTTGTAGGTAACAGAATAACCGTTTACCAGTGGCCCAGCGGACTATCACCCTCCAACTCCGCTGTCGGCAAGACATGGGGTTTTTGGGAATCGTGGGTCAATTGGTTAAAACCTTTCCCCAGTAGTCCGGTGCACTAATACCCTCTAATATGATATCTTGACCATAATCGTCTATCGTCGCGTGCAACCGAAGGTGCTCCACGTGCTGGGCTTTACGAGCGACCGCAAGCGCATGAGCGTGATAGTCCGGACAGCCGAAGGTGTGATCAAGATTATCTGCAAGGGCGCCGACACGGTTATGATACCCAGGCTTCGCGACGACCGGCCGGGCGAGAAGGAGGTACGGCGTCTGTCCCCCAGTATTTTATAAATCAAGATCAAGCATGTACGTTTTAAAAATATGGGTATGTGCTTTCCGGTACCCGAGTAATAAAACCTTGTCATTTCGGTTCTACTCGGGTAGGGACCTGGGCACTCTCAGAGAACACGTACCCTGCTCCAAGGGCGCCAGAGCAATTTTGCCACCCAGGCTAAGGGACGACCGGCCGGGAGAGCAGGACGTACGGCGACTGTCCCCCGTTTTCTTCACACAACAATCATGGATGCATCTATTAATAGTAGGGTATTGTACTCTCCGGTACCCGAATACCAAGCCCGGTTGTTTCGGACGTACTCGGGTCAGTACTCGGGCACCCCCAGGGAATACCCCCGACTGCGAGGGTGCCGACACGGTTATGTTTTGTACCCAGTCTAAGAGACGACCACCGGGAAGAGAAGGAGTTACGGCGTCTGTCCCCTAGAGTTTTAAGATGTACACCATAAGGACCACGGAGGGATTCGAAACTCGGATTGCGCTTTTGTTCGATGGGGGCGCCTTGACCACCGAACCACAACCAGCGCTGACAGTTAGCTCAATGGTCATTGCACGTCTAACGTAGTTTTTTATGAGAAGTGCGCGTATCTGTTTAGTACGGTATGCACTCTCGGGTACCCGAGTACCAAAACATCCTGATTGGTTCGGTCATACTCGGCAAGGTACCTGGGTGCCCCCAGAGAACAGGCTTTAAGTGTTTGTTTTTGTGCAGGGTATGTGCTCTCGGGTACCCTGGTACCAAACCTGGTTGCCATGCTCGGGTAGATACCCGGGTATCCCCAGAGAATATTCCCTACGTATTTAGTATGGTATGCACTCTCGGGGACCCGTGTATCAAACCTCGTTGTTTCGGTCATACTCGGGTATACGTACCCGGCGGGTACCCCCAGAGAGTATACCCTACGTGTTTAGTAGGGGGGTACCCGGGTACCGAAACCTTGTTGTTTCGGTCATACTCACCCCTGGAGGACACACCTTGAGTAACGTGTTTGGTAGGGTATATACTCTCGGGTACCAAGCCTGGTATATAGTTTCGGCCAAACTGTTAATAGGTTAGGTACTTGGGCACCTCCCTACTCACCTTTGAAAACAATAAAAAACACAGCTCCTAAGCTGTGAGGTCAAAGAGTTCGTCGAAACTCATCTTTTGCAAGCTAAAATAATCGTGCAGAATTAAATACCTTCTCACGACTCTGTGCCTTCTCTGCACAATTGTGCGTCTGTATTTTATAGTCGATCGAGGCTACGGTGGAGCACATGGATATTTTCGCGAGAGAGGGATTGAGGACCCTGGTCGTGGCCCAGGCGGAGATCGACCCGAGAACGTTCGAGGAGTGGTCAGACCAGTTCGATGAGGTGGGTGAAAAAAACGGCAAGAGTCATGCCTGGTACAAAGGAAAGCCTTGTACCTGGTATATATTTGTTAGCGTCCGCATTACGCGCCGTTGAAAAAGAGACACGAGTGGGGAGACAACTGTCTTGTTCCCGGCTTGCGCGTTACGCAAAAAAAGGGGACGCGAGCACTGCTTACTGCAGTTTTTATGTTGGATGAACATCCCCGCGAGAGGGTTTTGGTTGATGACCCTGGTCGTGGCGTAGGCGGAGCTCGATCAATCACCGTGCTTTCGAGGAACGATCAGACCATTTAGACGAGGTGGGCGGAGAAATCGGAAACATTGTGTTTGTCAGCTTTCGCATTGCGTATCGTGGAAACAGGGACACGAGTGGGGAAAAAAAAACAAGAAAATGTTTGTCAGTTTTTTTGCGATCCGTACCGTGGAAAAAGGGACGCGAGTAGTGCTATGAATAGTGTAGTTGGATGTTGGATGTATGTTGGCAAGCGGGGGGTTTGGAACCCTGGTCGTGGCCCAGGTTGAACTCGACCCCGCTAACGTTCGGGGAGGGTGGTCAGAACGCTTCGACGAGTGGTCAGACAGCGCTTCAACGAGGTGGGTGATAACAAAAACAAACATGAAAACGGTTAGCCAGCTTTCGCGACACGCAACGAGGAAAAAGGGACACAACTATTCGTTCTTAATCGTCTCCCTCAAAGTTGGAACATAAAGGAGTGTCTTGAATTAAGTGTGAATTCATTAAATACTGTTTTTAGGGTTCTAAAAGGGGTTGACCAATTAACCCCACGGCAAACGGCGTGTCGTAACTCAGTTTCGATCGCGTTGGAATGGTTGGGATGGAACGAGCCTTTTCGTCGTCGCTCGTTTCATTCCAACCTGTCTTTGTCCGATATTAGCTGGTGAATCCTGGGCAACCGACCCGTACAGAAAACGCAACCGACGTCTCCGGCGGAACCTCGCGGTTCGACTTTAGAACAGGGATCCTGTCACGTGGGCAGCGAGTGCTCTTGGCCCAGATTACAAATTCACACGCAAACATAGTGCGAGACAAGTCTCAGAGCAAGCGGTACTAGCCATCTAGGTGGCACCCTCGGGAACCATCTAAACAGTTATGATATCGCCGTCGCGGCGAGGCCTCCTAACATTTCTGTGAACATCGGTCCGCACTTTTGCTAGAAATACATCGCCAGAGTCTCGTTCGCCACCTCGTCTTTTCCCTCATGAGCCTCCTGGTTTGACCATGACCGTATTACGTGGCTCCTGCCGCGGGCGAGTCCCATGGTGTTTACATAAGCTCTGTCCCGTGCTGAGTATGTAATCCCACGTACACCCATACGCCCTAGTCTAAGCCTCTAGCAAACGTCGCAACCAGCCAACAGCCGTAACTCACGTTCCACGTGTGCCGTTCGGTTCTACTGCACAAGAAAAACTATCCTGGCACTTTGTTTTTTTATCTTTATTAAAGATGGGCAAGGGTGGGAACGGTAGAAGTCTATTCGGTTCGATGACCAATCAGCAGCAATCCTTGGGGGGGGGATAATATTGGTCCGTTCGAAAAGTTCATACTGTACCGTTCCAACGCCTTCTTGGGGTAGTTAAGGCTCGCCCTAACACGTGCCTGATGCTTCGGGTGCAGGCATCTAACGACCTAGTGGAGATCGACAAGAGGAACATGGGAGAGCCCAACCGGATAGAGGGGATGATGGACATCGTGGAACGTGACCTAGAGGTGAGCGGCTGTCCTCTCCAAAACGTAGTCAGCACAGTACAGGACACCTAACAAGAAACAGGAAAACCTTGCTCAGGCTGGATATCTTATTTTTTTAGAATGGGTGCATTCTACACTAACTTCAGAATAACGACTCCTAAACGGGTTACTTCCCTGTAGCTCTTCAACCTGCGTAATTGCTCTGATCAAATGGATATTATCGGACTGAGCGCGATCGAGGACAAGCTTCAGGCAGGGGTCACCGACGACGTGGCTCATCTGAAAACCAATTTTGGGTTTTATATTATTTTCTGCGAGTCGTGCCAAAGAATCGCACAACTTAGACCAAAACGGCCGAAGTTTTATGCGAATCGTCTTCACACATTATTTATAAACCAGAAGGGCCCAACCTTTACGCGAATCTACCTCAAATTATCGTCATTACTCTGATTTTTGCAGAAAGCCAGAAATCTAGCGCGATCGAGAACAAACTTAAGGCCGGGGTCGCCAACTCCGTGACTGATCTGAAGGCCGACCTTTTGTTTTTCAATAATTCTGCGGGTTTTGCAAAATTCGCATGACTTGGACCAAAAAGGCCCAATGTTTAAGCAAATCTGCTTCGATTTCCCCTTGTTACTTAAAAGCCTATGCCAGGCCCATGCGAGAAAACACGCAAGAAAAGGGTAGATTGAAACGAAAAGCAGTGCGGACTTTTCAGGTCAAAGCCTAGGCACCATGCCGTGGTGTTGTTTTGCCTGATTTCTTCAGATAGTCGGATCCAGCGAGAAATACTAAATTCACATCACTTTGACCACAAAAGCCCAACTTGTATATATGTTAACCTATTTCAAAACTCGCACTATTTATTGGGTGCCTGCAGATAATCGGATCGAGCGCGATCGAGGACAAGCTTCAGGCAGGGGTTGCCGACGCCGTGGCTGACTTGATGGCAGCGGGTATCAAGATTTGGGTGTTAACGGGAGACAAGTGAGTCATCCCACGGTAGGGGTTGCACTTTTTGGGGTCAAACGTTCCTGACCAGTTGAGCTCCTGAAAGTGAGGAACCACCGGTTGGTGTGATCATTTAACGAGAACACTTGGTTTAGGACTAGCGGGTAGAAATGTTGACCGGGTTGCGCGAACGAAAATCTTGGAAGCAGTGTTCCGGGTGAGATATTTGAGCTCCTCATGTCAGGAACTCAGGAACTTATTGCTGCACCCCTACCGTGGGATGACTCAAGTGAGTGTTATGGTATGTCCCCGTTTCCCTTCTATGCTGTTTTTGCGAATCTCGCTTTTGCTTTCCAGCTTCTTGCCAAAGCCGTGGTCACAGGTATGGTCTCTTTTCCCTCCTGGTGCGCGTCTTCATGTCGTCTCCCCGAATCCCGAAAATAGGTAATTAGTAACCAGCAACTAACGAATTAGTTAATTGCATTCCCCTGTGTGGGTAGGCGTTGCGCAGAGCGTTTCACATTCCCACTGCTTGTCGATTTCCATCGAGTTTTGTTAATTTTTGCGTCGGAGGCCCTTTTTATGTATTTGCCAATGATCTTCAAGCCACAAGGAGAGGGGGGGCGGGGCGAAATTTTAACCATTTCACACTGGCTCAAGACATTTAATGCATTTCCATGTACGAGGAGGACGATGATGATATGCAGCGTCGGTGTCAACCACAAGCAAAGTTACGAAGAAACAGAAAATGGAGACCACTTCGTACGATGAAAAAACGTTAATGTACGAAAACCAAAATATCGATGAACAAAATCAACCTCAAGAATTCTACTCCTTGCTTGAAAAATTTCATTCCGCTGAAAGTCGGAAATAGTTACCTCCTCCCTCCCCCCAGAAGCCACCTGGGGGAAGACATGAGCCACGAACTAATACCAACCCATTTGTGGGTAATCAAGGGTAACCAGAGAAATTCGACGCGAGTCGACGAGGGAAGACAGTGCCGTATGATACCCGTCTTGAGATAGAAATGAAGGCGCGTACCGTAGTGGGGAGGGGGGGGAGAAGAGCCTGCTTGGTGACCCCCCCGGATCTGAGTTACGGCTAAAGGGAGGGAGAAGGAGAAATAAAAAAGTGCGAAGATAATAGATGGGATGAGCAGTGCGAAGCTTTTAGACGGGGTGAGCAAAAATAAAATAAAAGAAACAACAGCTTTGCTATTTAGCCGGTACTTATGCACCAAAACATGCTTGTCCATTTTTTTGAAAAATGTGTGTGATGCCGTCACACAGGGAAGAAACCGCGATCAACATCGCCGTCGCGTGCCAGCTGTTGTGGACGGAGGCGAAGATGCACCGCACGGTGATCAACCTAAGGGGAACCGGCGAATCCGAGACCGATGAGATCAAACAAGCCCTGGAAGGCAAGTTCCTGGAACATTTTAGCCTTTTTAACCACACTGTCACTAACTGTACACATACACATACTTTCCACGCTAATGACAAGAAATTTGTCACGGAGATGGGAGTGCAGGTCAAAAATGGGCTACACCCTTTTACTGCTGGATTATGTCTCACTACGAGCGTAGATCATTTAAAGAAAGTATTTGGTTGGACTAGGCCTCCTGCGCCGGCAGGAGGTCTCGTCTGGTATACCCCCCCCCGCGCTGAGGTGGACTTGCGTTCACACCACTCGCACATCAGTGATGACCACGCACTCGCGCCTACGATGTGATCACTTCAGAACGCCTCCTTTTCTGTGGTTTTTCCCCGCATGTTTCTTGTCGACATTTTGAGTTTAAGAAGCCCCCCGACGGGACAAATTTAGACCGCCAAACAACCTATTACGGGGGAACGTAATTAATAGGACCTTTTCTGTGGTTGTTCCCCGCATGTTTCTTGTCGACATTTTGAGTTTAAGAAGCCCCCCTACGGGACAAATTTAGACCGCCAAACAACCTATTTACGGGGGAACGTAGTTAATAGGACCTAGCGGTAGACACAAAACCTATCTATTTCTCTATTTTTACTACCAATATTTGGTCCTATTAACTACAGTACGTTCCCCCGTAGTACCACCCTGTCCGGAAGTATAAGGTCCGTTTGATGATAAAATTTGAATAAAAAACGGTTCTTATATTTAAGGACAGAGTGGTACATATTTGGTCGACAACAGCGCTGACCAAATCCCGACCATACACGATCAAAATACCAATCTCGCAGTTGACGTGTTTTTTATTAAACTGTTTTTAGCTTTTTGAAGTCCCCCCTCCTTCGTTTTGGTTTTTGCGGATTTATTGGACGTGCATAGAGGAACGGAACAGGTCCCGTCAATGGGCGTGTTTGGTCCACAGCAGTGATGACCAATCCCGAACGCTGACAAAAACATAATCACTTCAAACCCTCGAGGTCGAGGTGTTCTTATCATTGTTTCTGACCACCCCCCCCCGGTTTCGCGCTTGGTGCGCGCGATGTCTGCCTGGTCGGTGAAAACCCGACATGCTCCGTCCCGGCATTGTAGGGATACGAGGGTCTATTGTCTTA
>JBBMKB010086618.1:2274-12588 GCA_037833945.1 Alaria marginata
GGCCAGTATATTAAGAAACACAAGCATATCTCTGCAAGGTATGCCTTGCGTGTTTTCAACCGGCGAAGTTTTCCTGAGTTGTGGTCAATGTGCTGCCCCTGACCCCTACAACCACACTGCTGCGTTCGTGCTGTAGGGAGGGCGGGGCTTAGTTAGCGGCTGGCATTGGTTGGTATACCGGTGGTTGGCCTTGTCACCGAAGTTCAATGTTAAACAACATCGGTGGCGCGAGAACTCGTACGTTTTTGACGTTGAACAATAGATGGCAGAGTGAGGTCTACGGCAATAGTCTTTTAGGCGTTTTGTGGGGTTTAAGCATGCATCCGAGTGACCGGGCATCAGTTCAAAACGAATACCATGGACATAAGATTTCCTTATACATCCAGCCGTTGAAAAATGATGCTGTTGTTGAGGAGGTATCACGTTTTCCATTAGGTGTAATTCCTACCGCTTAAATATTTTACTAGAAATTGCATGGCTTCTGCTGAAAAACATACGTTTACAGATACTTTTTACTTGAGCAATAAACAAAAACGCACAAAACAATGTTCCGCGCTTCTTCTTAAATTACTGCATCGGTGGTTCTGGCATTGTCATGAATGTGTTCTCGTGCCTAGCCTGATACGTACTACTGTAGTAGCAGTTGCTGTACTCCCATGCTGGGATCAATGTCTTTCATCGATGCACATCAGCGCCGAAACCTTGCATGGATTGTGTCGGGGGAGAACCTGCCATCAACACAGTCTACTGACCTATTTTTTAGGGTTGAACGCTCTACTAGGCCAGCGGGGCCGGTATCCGCCTCCATGGCATGCCCCAAATTAGGCTCGGACCCACCCACCCACCCACCTACCTACCCACGAATCAACACACTCACTCACCTACCAAAGCACCTGACAAAGCTACCCCGTCTAACCATCAACTCCCAAAATTGTACGGTGTTTGTGCATTTTAGTGAGCGAACAAATGTTATGGGTTGCAGTACGGCCGTACCTAAACGCCATAAGAATACCCAGTGATATCAGTCTCTATGGTTTTGTTCCCAGTGGCGTTGGTCATATGGGTCCATTTTTTCAAGTTTCCAGCCATCCGCAAATCCCTGTTTTTTAGCTATTTCCAAGTTTTAGTACAAACATGTTTTATTCAATTCCTGCCCGTGTTCAACTATAGTTCAAGCACAAGTTTACTCTGTCGCCAAATCAACTGCAAAAGCAATGTACCCCCCCAAATAGTAAAAAAAGATCATGTGAAATAGCTTTCACCTAGGAGCACTTTCTTCTGGTGATTTTTCCTATCTCTTTTATGCCTGGTTCACGTCAACCTTGTATTTTAAATATTAATATTAACAGCCTCGTCCTTTAATTGTCCAACTAGCCTGTTGACATGTCGCCGTATGCGTA
Source organism: Alaria marginata (assembly GCA_037833945.1). Classification (NCBI taxonomy): domain Eukaryota; class Phaeophyceae; order Laminariales; family Alariaceae; genus Alaria; species Alaria marginata. The sequence continues at coordinate 3,675 of JBBMKB010086618.1, forward strand.
AATCTTCAGCATTACAGCCAGCTCGGTGCCTCATGTGCGATGACGTCCCTCTACCGTGACCGATCACAACAAATTTCCGTCCGCTTGAGGTACTTGCACGAAAACCGTGTAGACAAGAATTCGCTGACGGCATCAACTCAGCTGTTGCTGTTGCTACTTGCTCTTCTGCTATAAGACGGCCGGTCGTGTGCCAAGACAGACTACAACGCGTGAACCATCTTATAGGCCAGGGCAAACTGTAATGAGTAAACCACAAGGAACAAGCTGCCATGTACGTACGTGTATGTACCTGGTACTCACGTACGTGTGTACGAAGTTCATACACCACCCCCTACTGTGTAATACCTGGATGGCGACACTTTATGTCGACGGCGGCGAACCATAGACGTATCGCACATCGAAATAAGCAAGACACACAGACAGGGTGCACCTAGCGCACATAGCTAGCTTTCGGTGTACTGTGTGCAATACGTATTATCTGTCCATTACTAGTGTGTATATTGTTGTTTATACCAGGTATATGGCTAGCCTTGATGCTTACTATAAAACTTCAAAATAGACTTGGTTTTCGATGCATTATAACCAAAACTATCTGTTCTTCTCACACACACTCGAAAATCCCCTTTGTTTCACGTCATATGATGGTACGACACAGCGCTCGAACGACAGCTGACGACGTAAGCTCTCTTATGCTATCGTCAAAAGACCCGGTCGCTGTTGCGGATTCAAAAATACCGGCAGCGGCGACTGCCGTTGATTCGGCTTTACGAGAAAAGCACCTAGTGGCCGACAAAGAGAACGCAGATAGTTTTTGGGTACAAAACTAACGCCAGACCACACCATTACAACTCTGCGTCTCACAAGCTAACAGAGACACACTGCAACGCGCGAGGCATAAGGCCAACAGCAGAAGCTTCCACATGGCCCCGTCAAAGAATCTGTAGTTTTTGCATCCGAATAACAGCCGGCGCAGAGACGGCTGTGATTTCGATTTACCGACAAAAACAGCTCGTGGCCAACACAGATACCGCGCACTGTTTTCGACCTTTTTTTTTGCCTTTTCCACGCAACGACCTAACAACTCTCATTGCTCAGAAGGCCACAGAAACCCTGTGCGACGTGTGACCTACAGGAGCAACGGCACAACCTTCCTCGTGCCACCGTCGAAGATCGGGTCGCTTTTGCCGTCGAATGACAGCCGGCGGCGGCGAGGATCGTTAAACCAGTTTCCCGGGCAAAGCAGAGTGTACGGCTTCCCAACATGCGACCGAATTATTCTCGCGCTGAAACAATGCTGCACTACAGCAAGTCGTATACCAGGTACCACATATCGAAAACACACGCCTACACACCAACAGCGACATAGCCACACGGCCTCAACAAAGGGAAAAATTCCTAACGTACGAAGGAGGCTAATATCCAGACGTGGCGTTCGTCGTTGTAGTAGCGACCACATCACATGAAGTTTGCCGAACACTACACTGCCAGTTCGAGTACTGCACCTTTTGATTATTGTCGTACGAGCCGCGGATGATAATATACCGACTAGTTATTGTCGATGCTACGCTGTACTCTCTAGACGACAATTAAAAATCACAGCGCTCTTAAACCCACAGGCGAGACGGAGTACGATTTTCGAAAAAACCATAAAAACCTAGGGCGACATATTATACTCCGTCATGCCACGTATATTTAATTTGGTGATGCTTATTCGACTGTTTTCCCGTTCGTAAGTATCATCATACTGTCGTGGAACTCACAGGTGATGTACACCAGTACGTGTTGTTCTTCGAAGACCGAAATACAAATTACAAGATTTGCGGGGATAACGCCGCCCGGCTCGACAAGCGACAACTCGCATCGACTTTTTGAACGGTGTCACCCGGCATTTTACCGATGTTGTATGAGTCAGAGTGTTACAGATATATGTGCAATCAATTGGGGCGCCTGAGCTCCCTGTACAAATTCCGAAATCCTCGCAAACATCACGCCCTCGGGCTGGAATCCGTAGAACCCCGATTTCGGAAGCCACAGCGGCTTTCGTCGCTCGGTCTGTTCCGGGTCTCGCGGCTCGGCCCCCTTGTGACTTCCGGTCCGCCTTGCGCCAAGCTTGATCTCGTCACCGAGAGGGGGCGCTCTCAATCTTGCTTTATGGTGAACAGCTCCGGCAAGAAAGCAGGGTTGACTTGACTGTCGTTGGTGCGGTGGTTAGTGAGGCTCGTGGCTGCGACGTGTAAATGGGGTACCTGATACGTATGTGCGTACCATGAAAATATATAATTCGTGCGTATCATACCCATACAGTACTTGAATGTAAAAGTTGAAGTACAGAAGGATGGTATAAAAGAGAGATCAGGTCAAATGGCGATTTGTATTCACCAGCTGTAAAACTGCGAGAAATGCTATCGGGCCGGGTTTTGCCGCGAGTGAAACACAATCAAGAAATGATGAACAGCCGACCACAATATAAATTAGATAATGCCTATGTATTCATCATAAAACAAAACATTAAATACCCGCGCGACCAGATAAATATCCCTGTCGTTTTTTCCTTGTGGCGTTACTGAACATGAAGCTTCCGTGAAATCTTGAACACGTCCACTACGTACATAGACTATAGATGGAAGTAGATGGAAGCTTTTATCGAAGTAGTGGAAAATCTTCAACAATGAGTAATGGACGCTTCCGTTGAAGAAATTGTGAAAGCCTCGATGTAAATGGTGGATGTTTTAGGGGTAGTGGGAACTTGCATGAAAGCTTAAAAACTCCCATTACACACAATTCACATGCATTTTTATGGCCATGGAAATAGTGGAATCTTGCATTGCAAAAGTGGTGGAAGCTGCCGTAAAAGTTATACTGTAGAAGATTCGGTGCGATTAGCACAAACTTCGACGGTACACGCTTCCACGGGCGCACTGAAGCTTTTTTGGACTCTTTAATGTGGAAGGCCTCCATGGGTGTACCATTGGCACTCCCACGCAAGCATTTGAGATACGCCATGTATATCGACTGTGATCCATGTACGTTTCATCTGTCTTCCGCCAATTTTGTTTTTATTGGAGTTTATTGTGAAATATGTAGATAGAGACTTGAATTGAGTACGAAAATTACGGAGGGAGTAGATGGAATTGTTCATGGAAGCGTAAGCAGTTTCTGCTTCAAAACGTCTACTGTGTTATCTCCTACTGGATTTATCAAACTTTCTTTCACTCTCACATGCTTCCACAAATGTCTCCAAGCACGCCCATGAGCTTCCTATAATATACCGGAAATACATTTAAACCATAAGTAACCCTGACCCTAAACCTGACCCCTATGATAGAAATCTCTTGGTTCGGCCTGCAATGGGAATATTTCAGGCCACCGCGATAAGAAATCGTTCAGGGGGGAAAACACTTTAACGTACTTGAGGTTGCTGTGATTGCGAAGACTCCGGTTCGATGCATTTATATGACGCAATAGAAAGAGAGTGAATTTTTCTTGGATGAAAACAGATGGGCGCTCCCGTGGCAGTTGGTTGTTTCGAAGATTTCTTATACATGATGAACGCTGCTTCCTTCATGGAACTAAATCGATATTCCATCGTTGAAGTAAGACTTGCCCGGATGATTCCGCCAATTGCTACCAATACGACTGTTTCAATGGACACAGATAGTGGAAGCTTTCATATACAACTATCAGTAGTGGAAGCCTCCGCGAAGGACACTCTACTTCTATCAAAGCTTTTTTGTACTCCAAAGGGAGCGCCTATCTACGTGTGTGTGTACATGTCGAGATCCCTCCCACTTCCTCTTATAAAGCGTTCATCTACCCCCACGAAAACAACCAAAACTTAAAACATCTGGTTTTTATTTGTTTTTGGTCTTCAGTTATGCTCTCCGTTATGTATTCGGTTGCACCCCAACAAAAGGTGTATGCTTCTTGCTCCTCCGGTCGCTGCCCCCAATATTGAACCCGTATAAATGTTCTCAACATGTTACAGTTATTTTTAGAACAGGCGTCCTACCTCATATTTAGTCACCACTTGCTTCAATGTAGCCCTGCCGCCGCGGCGGCGGGAGTACCGCTCATTCCCTACTAACGGGTTATGTATTGAAGGTGTATATACCGTCCAATACCGACGGTGGTTAGGGTTAGGTACTCGACGCACCGCTTGCCGAACCCGATGGATTGCATCACGACTGACCATTGAGAAGCATTCATCGATCTAGCAATGGCACTCAGCCCCAAACGTTTCATTTTGTACCGGTACGATGTAGACACAGAGGTTGGCTTTTGGATTCCCCAATTTTATGGTGTAAGTAGCCCATTCGCCACCGAGTATCCTCTCGCTTAGTTTCCTTAAATGTCATCAGACTTGAAATCGTTCCAACAAAAGCAGCAGAAAGCTATTTTATACGCTGCCTAGATAGTGAATACATTTATAGGTGCGGTACTACGTGCTGGTTTGCTGTCTGCTGTTCTCCTCGGTTCTGTATGATAGGGTACTCATCCCACGGTAAGGGTGCAGCGGAAACGGTTGAGCTCCCAACATGAGAAACTCAATATCTCACCCGAAAAGTAGATTCGAAAACATGCGTTCTCCCAGCCCTACCAACGTTCCTGTGCGCTAGTCGTAAAAGTAATATACGGATAAACCTTTTTCATCAACCGGTAGTTTCTCACATGAGGAGCTCAACCCGTCAGGAACGTATGGCCCAACAAAGTTCAGCCCAAACTGTGGGATGGCCCAGGTGAAATGTTTTTTATCCTGTGTCTGTTGATCTACCGCCGAAGACTGCAGGAGATTAATTAGTTGTATAATATGTGACCCCGCCTTTGGGTTTCGAAAAGCCAACTGGAGAAAACAGACAACCTGCGAAAAGTATGGACCGAACAGGAAAAAACATCAGCCACATCATACATACACAGTATTATGTGTAATATGCACCCCCACCGAGGGATACTCCCCTGTATAGAATGGAAACCATTGCAAAAAGTTAGGACATACGTGCGAGGTTGCCCTGCCATATATAACGCAAACAGCTCACGCGTGTCAGACACGAATGCTGCGGGAACGGCTGAGGGCGTGTATTAACTGTTTTTGACTCGATGGGAACGGTGGCGACGGAACGAATCCATTCGCACGCAATAGTTCCATCCCAACATGTTTGTGTCGGATACGCACTTGTGAGTTCTAGGCAATAAACCCGAACATATAATTGCTTGATTGACTTTTCAGGCGGGGTCGTACAGCTCGACCCGACAGCAGGGGTGTAGTCAATTGGTGAGCAAATGCTCTTCACACAGATAAGTGGTTTCCACGCAAACATGCCGGAAGGCAAGCCTTACGGAAGACTGTGGTGGCCGTCTAAAAGGCACTTTCGGGTCAAGTCCAGAAGTTGTGATATTGCTGACGTGGCTCAACGAAGACTGTGAAACTTCTATGATAACTTGGTTCCACCCTGTAGCCAGGAACGTGTCGCCAGAGCTTCGTTGGCCACCAGGGGTTAGACGTCGAGAGCCGCCTGGTCAACCCATGGCGGTATCTCGGAGCTCCTGCCGCCGACGAGCCCTACGTTCTTTACAAATGCTCAATCCAGTTTGTACTACTTATGTCACCACACGTACACCCAAACCCTCGTGGGCCTCCAGCATATGAAGTACCACTCCCAGGCATGGATCTACACTACCAGCACCAATCATATGCCTTAAATCTCGTTCCATGTGGGTCGTTCGGTTCTGCTGAACAAGGTTCACTGTTTCAAAACGTTTTTTTCCTCAATAAAACAATGCGGACAGGGTAGAAACTCCTAAAATCTACTTGATTGGATATCCCATCAACAGCAAGTAAAACATTATTCCGTTCCATGTTTCGTTCGTTCGAGTGCTATTTTATTGTCGTTGAGACACGCCCTACGAGGTGGGGGGGTCACAATCCGAGCCAGATCCACACCATCAACCTACTCTTTGGAAACGTAACTACAACCATGTGGGTGTGAAATTGAAATACCAGGTACACGGCTTTTGCTTATTAGACACGAAAATGCGAACGTGACACAGCCTGACTAACGGAGACGTACACTGAGTGCCGATATTTGGAAATCCAACTTGTATCATAGCTTATCACAGTGCAAGCAGGTATAACAAGGCGCTTCGCTCCGTGAGCGGCGACTATCGGCGGGTTACACTCGCCGCCCGGTTCGCTCGCTCAGGAAGGAAAAACAGAACAAATTATGTGAAGCGGAAATAAGTTTTTCATTCATTGTAGGTGTAGACTGGCGACTTAACAATGCCAAGAGCCCCAACGCCATGGTCCACAAAAACAACCCGGACACCGCATGCCTGGTAATACCGTATTTACCTGGTATCTTGTAGCAGTAGTTGGGATATATATATCCATGTGGCTGCTTCGAAGTTTGTGACTTGAAGGAATTTGTCTCTTTATAGGGTGGCGAACCAACACGGATACCGGGTGTGCTCGATGTCGATGGGTGGGAAGATGCGCGTAATACAACACAGAAAGGTGTGTGGTGAAATTATCAGCAAAGAGACGCATGTTCTGGGCCACCACCGTCACACAATAACATAGTCAATATTATAAAATGCACAGTACATCTTGACCACGGTCCGTCACAGGTGTGACTGTCAGCTGTACTTGAAACAAACGCAACATAAAAAAAACAACAGCCCAAAAGAAGAAAGCAGTTAACTTGAAACAATACTCGTGCAGGGTACATCTCGGCGACACCTACCTTCGATGTTTTTGTTTGCTTGCTTGCGTAGTTGCTCTCTGGTCGACACGAACATGCTGCTGTTTGGACTTTGCTGCTCTTAGCAGGACACTCGCAGGCTGTCATGCTGTGTTTGCGGTACGTAGATACACTGTGGCTTCCGGAACTTGGGTTGGACCGTCGTCTGTGTGCTAAATAAATCGGTTCGAAAACAAAACATACTACCACAACGCAAAAAACGGGAGGAAATATCATGGATGGGTCCGGAAAAATAGTATCTCGCCGTCGCCATTTTTTAGATATGAGTAGGTTGAGAGGTCAAAGAACTGCCGAGAGCAGCCCGTTAACGCACCGGAATTACCGTGAAAAAAATAATTATGATGACCCCCGATTTCTCCTGTTGCTGAGAGAAATGATTCCAGCACGTCTTCTACGTAGTACTCGCACAAAAAGGTCACCGGGCGACTCTACGACGGCATTTGCCGCGAAAAGTGACAGGCGAAAGCAAAAACATCACTAGATCAGCAGCAGGCATAAACACACACTAGAGCAAGAACCAAAAACACATAAACCATGTAGCCGCAGTATTAGCGACGTATCGCACCACATTGGCGTTATCAGTGGCGGGTCGCACCACATTGACCATGCTGCAGCGACAGCAGTAGCAGCAGCAGCAGAAGCCTCATCTGATCCTTTGGCAGCATAAGGGCGAACACTTTGAAGCAACAGGTATATACGTAGCCCACGTCTTGGACGTAATATATTGTTGACAGAAACACCATGCAGGAGCTGTCTACCAGAAGTAACGGTTACGTGTGTTGTAGACAGTGCATCCGCCGTGAGAGACATTGTGATGCATTTTTGTTTATACCAGGGCACGAGCGAGAGTAGTTACCTCACCTCTTGTCCTCCTCCACCTCGTAAGAGACCCCCGAGCTGTGTTCCCGCTATGTCATAAGAAGCAAATATAGCATCGCTTGCACGACGATACAACTGCTTCGATCCACGAAAACCTACGGACCGAAGATGTTGTGTAGCACATCGACCTGTATCAGCAGCAGCTGGCAGTAACGGCTGGAACGCTTAAGTTTCGGTTGACGTGCAAACAGCGCAAAATATTGCACACCTAACACACTTTTCCGACGCCCCAGAAATATACAGCCAGCCCTGAAACTTCTGTTGGAGCACACCTGTCCGCGTTTTACTTATTTTTGAGGAAAACGCTGCTCATGTGCAACACGAACCCCATTTACGCCAACAACGCCGGTCCTAATCGATCTGCATTATGTGGAGTGCAGCGGAGTACCGTTGGAACTGTTAATTCAGTTCGCCTTTGAAAGAGGAACGTTTTGTCTCTATTTAGGGACGCGACAAAGGCGTGAAAGAATTCGACTTGTAAAGCTGGATGCAGATGCAGTAGTATATATGGCGTCGGCACAGCATTTTACTGCATTTGCTTTGGCAGTCGGTATGTTCCTTCTCGACAGCTCGGCCCATCTCGTGGCCGACCAGCTTGGGCAGAGCAAATCATCGGTCGGGACGTCACGCAACTGAAGTTGCGCCCCCGCCTGTGCCCCGTTGGGGGTGCGGCGCGCTTGTGAAGTCGTAACAATCGAGTCGGCTTCGCAGAGTAAACAAGCCCTCCTCGCTAAGCCGGCCGGAGCATGAAAAACCCCCTTGGTCCTCGAGCCCCTATCCTCGTGATTTGGGCGCGTTCTAGATTGTGCCTCACCTCCGCATTTATTGGACCTACTATATATGATATGCTTTTCAAATCACCGGTTTGCTTGCCTCAGGATCAAAGATTGACGACTTCTTGTTTGATTCCGCACCAGGTGTAGGTCGGCCCCATCTTGTCTTTCGTTGCGCTTTGAGCCCCGGGACACGCAGCCCGCCTGCCCGCCCGAATACTTCTTTGCAACTTGGGATTACGACGGAGCTTCGTTGCGTGTGTGTTTGCCAGTGTGCATAATGTTTTTGGTCATTGTCTCACGTTATTCTACTGTAGGATCCCGGCACAATGAGTTGAGGATTTGTTTCCAATCGAGAACACTGCCGACGTCAGGTATCAGGAAGGCTGGCTGAAACCTCACTCTGCTCAGTTCGTATCCAAAGCCGGAGGCGTAGCCACCGCAGTAGTAAACAGCACACAACAACGGCGAGCGGGGTACATCACCAGCCGGGGATCTATATGCGTT
>JBBMKB010086618.1:12688-24527 GCA_037833945.1 Alaria marginata
ACTGGGATAAGCGCCGTTACTATTTCACCAGTATCATATACTTCAGAAAACGACAGTAACAGCCAAGCGTTCCCTAATTGAAGGAAACAAAACAAGGTGTAGTTTTCTAACTTACTGTAGTCTGTGTAGAGTACTCCAGGGCATGCCTGCCATTGTTTCCGCACAACCATTCGAACAATTGACACGTGTAGGATCACTATGCTGTACCGGTATGCTTTATCATAGCACCCTCAGTCGATAATTTACCGAAACTAAGTGATTGCCGAGCTATTTCTTGTTTTTTACACGATTTCCGCACTAAAGTGTAAGATTGAACGCTGTTTAGGGAACTTAGACCGTGATACTCTGCACACGTCTCGGATGCTTCCCTTCCGAACCGTCGCCGAAAATTCATTTTTTTTTAACCGAAAATTCCAGTTTAAGAAGGCCTACAAATTCCTAAAGATGCGAACAACGAAATGTGTGCCGTCAAAAAAGTGAAACGGTAACGGTTTGCCAGATTCGCATGGATAACGTGTACACAATGTCAGCGTCGTAGTCATAAAGACGGCGTGAGCCTTGGACGCTGAGCTAAATATTGGCGTTTAGCGTGAACGCGCCTGCATCATTACTGTATTTTCTTACCGCACTCTGCACGTTTAGAACTGTGTATTCCAATTTTATATGTGCGTCCTTCTTTGTGTTAGCTCTCACGTACGGACCCAACGCAGACTCGGGGCCTAAAGCAAGACATTCCCCGCCCCCCCCATTCTCTGCTAGGGCACGCACCGTTTGTTTGTATCGCGACCAGAGTTTGACTCTTTTCGTCGTCAACTCCCGTCGAATTGTGCTTAGGCACGCTGTTGAAAGGTTAGCTGTCGCTTTCAGCAGTTGGGGGCGTCTCAGAACAAAAACCTTTGTACCCGGAATGAAAACGACGATCGAGCGGCAGTATTTACTCTAGGTTACCTACTGGACTACCACAACGACTGGCTCCATGGTTTGTATAATTGAAGAAGCAAAATATGAATGTTGTACAAACTTACCTCCTGTTTGATAACCTGATGGACACTGACACCTTCATTAACTACGTCCTTTTAACGATGACCCATCTATCTTGCAAACGTTTCAGTAACAACTGCACCTTCTCAGTACACGAACGGCATCAGTAGCGAGTGCTGTCATGGTTCGGATTTGGAGTGTTTCGAGAGGCCAAGACTACTGTATTCAATTATGTTACCCCCATCTCAAGTATTGGGCAGGGGGGGGGGGCTCGTTTTTCTCTGCCCAGGTTGAGCTACACGCCTGAAAAGCTCGGTACGCCACTTAACATAGTCGTGAACATTCGTCGTTGTCGTAGAGACATATGCTGTTTTTATGCCTAAATCGAAGACCACCAAAGGGCCCTAAGGGTGGCACCCCTATTCCAGCTGCCGTGGGCTTGGTTAGGCTACATTGTCGAACGTGAACAACCCTTACCCTCTGCGTATCTGACTTATTATGTTTTTATTGCACGAAGTCGAACCTACTTCGTGACGGCAGGCCCGGTTTGGCCATGGCGTAGTGTAAGAAACGTGATATTCAAGCTGACGAGAACCCCCTTTCACGAGACACTAAACACGCGTCGTAAATGCCCGTACCACGAACGACAGGTGTGCTTTCCCCGGTGGGAAGGGTTTCAGCTGTGTTCGCCTTCCGTCCTGGGCTACCGGAGGCAAATCGTCGCTCTAAGCCGTGGCGAGGATGGTGCGCTGCCAACACGACCAATGCAAAATGACCCCTAGCTTCAATTTTACAGGGAGCAAGACGGCCAAGTACTGCAGGCGACATGCTGAAGACGGGATGCTGAATGTCCGCAGCAAGACATGCCTACATGACGACTGCTCGAAGCGATCAAACTTTAACATGGAGGGCAGCAAGACGCCAGTGTACTGCAAACACCATGCTGAGCGCGGAATGGTGAACGTTCTGGCCAAGCGTTGCACAGGTTATGAGTGCTCGAAGCGACCTAGCTTCAATGTGGTGGGCAACAGTACGCCGGCGAAGTGCAGACTCCATGCTGAGGACGGCATGGTGAACGTCCTGGCAGCCAAGCGTTGCTTAGATTATGCATGCTCTAAGGTGCCGACTTTTGGCATTAAGGGCAACAGGACGGCGAAATACTGCAAGCAACATGCCGAAGACGGCATGGTGAACGTTCGGGCTCCGCATTGCTTGGTAAATGCGTGCTCGAAGAGGCCTAACTTTAATGTGGAGGGCAACAAGACGGCGAAATACTGCGAGCAACATGCCGACAGCGGTATGGTGAACGTCAACAAACCATTTTGCTTACATGACGCTTGCTTGAAACAACCTTACTTTAAAGTGAAAGGCAGCAAGACGCCGACGTACTGCAAAGAACACGCCGAGGAGAGTATGGTTTACACCGGCGGTAAACGTTGTTTGCAGGACTCCTGTCCAAAGGTAGCCTATTTTGGTCTCGGAGGCAGCAAAAGGTGGGTATACTGCATGCAACATGCTCTGGACGGCATGGTAGACACCCGCAGTAAACGTTGTTTGCAAGACTCTTGTACAAAGCTGGCCTGCTTTGATATTGGGGGCAGCAAGAAGCGGGTCTACTGCAGGCAACATGCTTTGGACGGCATGGTGAACACCCGCAGTAAACTTTGTTTGCACGACTCGTGCATGAAGCAACCGAGCTTTAATTTCGCAAGCAGGAAGCCGCCGGTCTACTGCAAACAACATGCGTTGGGCGGCATGGTGGACATCCGCACTAAACGTTGTTCCCACGACTCGTGTATTAAGCAACCGAGCTTTAATTTCGCGGGCAGCAAGACGTTCGTCTACTGCAAGGAGCATGCCAAAGACGGAATGGTGAATGTCTACCGTGAACGTCGCTCGCGTGATTCCCCGGCGAGGAAGTCGAAATTTGACGACACCAGCAGCAAGACCCAGGAGAACTGTAAGGAGCATGCTAAAGACATAATGGTGAACGTCGTCTCGAGGGTATGCTCGTATGACGCCTGCATGGGATACGTGTACTACAACAGTGAGGCCAACATGACGCCGGGGTACTGCAAAAAACACTACGAGGAAGGAATGGTGCTCGTCCGTCCCACGAGTTCGCAAAATGGCCTTCGCGCGCAAGGGCCAGCACGGGGTGTACACTTTGAGGATGTTGCGGCCGAAACCAGACAAAACATAGAGTTTTCGGATGATGCGGTTATTTCCCCCGACTCGCCGTATGAAGTGTTCGATAGTCGGAAACGGCAAAAGTTGGAACTCGACGGGAATCAGCTTCCGCGCCCCCTCAGAGATCGCCCGCTCGTGGAGGGGAAGGGGGTTCAAGCTGAGGGGGTCGGTCTCAGGAGGAGTGTTTCTTACACTCCATATTTCCCCGCCTTACCGAGGCATCTCAACGAGAGCACCGTTCGAACGGACGCCAGCCAGACCTGTGGGGTTATGTCCAAGAACGTGCTGGTCTCACCGGATGTGCTTCAATCTGGGCAACGTGTGAAGACGGAGGTGGAAGTTGATGTCTTTCTTTAGGTCATGAGCATGATGTCGGCATACCTGCTGTCGAATCAAGGTTGTGTTCTACTAAAATGGGGCTGCTGCAAGGACGCAATGATTGTGCGCATATAACATTTTCCGTTTGACTCTAGAGGAAGATGTTCAATGGTTCTTCAGGCAAATCATTTGAAAAATGCCAGTTTCGTTTTATTTTTAATGAAACAAAAAGTGCCAACGTAGCATGTCAGGTACCCCCTTGATACAAACAACTGCAATTGTTACAGGATGAAGGCAAGGTCAAGGGGGAAAGTCCTCACTTATATAATGTTTGCGAAAACGTTTCTTCGGAAAAATACTTTTGTCCCGCTACAAAACGTCAATTCCTACCCAAACATGACTTTGAAGTGTTTGCGTTGGAACCAAAAGAATGCATGCATGCGCCGCATCCAAAACTGAAGGGGGTAAGTGGGGGTGTGCGGCAACAAGGCAAACCAGATGACGGAAAGAAAAAGTATGACAAAAAAAAGGGAAACATCAGCACACGAGTTGCGATGGCAGCCAAGCAGCGGCGGCGGCAGAGCTAACCAATTGCCCGCGATGCCTTTCCACCACGGGAAGCAGCAGCACCGCTAGCGGCAGTAAGCTGCAGCAGGTAGCGCAGCTGGCGGCAGCATAATAATCAGCTTTAGCAACACCAAAAATGCAACGACGGCAACAGCTCCCATTCTTGTTGTTTTCCATTTCGAGACAGTCTTCGTATATACGACCATTCTCCTCGTCCTGTGCTTTTGCTGCTTGCTACTGCTGCTGCCGTTACTGGTGGCGGTTCTTACTGTTGCCCTCAGCGTATGTGCACCGTCGTGCCCGCATGCACCACTCCGAGCATGCCAGGCGCCCGACACTTAGAGGCACGATACGCAATCACACAGCGCAGCCGCCATCGCTACTGCATCTGTTGCTGCTGCTGCCGCCGCCGCCGCTGTTGCTGCTGTTGCTGCTACTAACGCGGTTTGGTAGAAATTAGTTGATATTGGTGCTGTTATTGTGTCACGGTCTAGCAGCATAGCGGACCCAGCACGAGTACGAGTAGCCATTTCAGAACGACGCATCCTCCACGACAACAAGCGGGCGAGAGTGCACCGTCGTAGCATCGAGTCGCTGGGTGGCTCTTTGGCACATTCCAAAGCCGCTCATCCGCGTCATACTCAAGCCGCGTGCTGCTGGGGGTGCGTGCCCCGTGCCAGCCAGACGCAGATAATTGGTGAGTTGTAGGCCAATGAAAACAGAGAGGTAAGACGTAATGCAGGTTTTGATCAAATCCTACATTCGTGGATGCACTTTCACTCAGGGCTTTTCCCGGTTCAGGTAAAACCTCACTAAATGAGTCGGATCCGACACGCGATAATATATAGACGCCTCGACCCGGCTCGACCCGGCTCGACCCCGCCCGCGAGAGTTTCAAACCCTCCTGACCCGACCCGACCCGACCCTCGAAATTACAAATCCTCTTGACCCCAATGGACCGGACCCGTGGAACTTGAAACCTCCTGACCCGACCCGACCTGACCCGCCAGGCTCTGACTGACCCGTGAGATGCAGGTCATGTCGCGTGTCAGGTCACGGTGACCAGCGAGGCTATTCCCCTCCACCCTCGGATTCGCCCCGTGGATCCGACCCAGTGGTCGACACTTCGAATGTATGATAATCTGTGGTTCTGTACCCCGCAGTGATATGTGGACTAGGTACAATGAGTATAGATGGGCCCAGATATGAACATATACAATTAGGAGCGTTTTATCTCAAGACTACGATCAAAAGGAGGTATTAGTGCCACAGAGGCTCTCGAATAAGAATCAACGTGGTGGATCCGCTAGTAAGATCTGCCTGTCCGAATTCGGAATATAACAACTCACGGGTCAAAGGGACGCGACCCGTGACGTTACCCGTATCTCGCGGGTCATGGACCGAACCGACGTGTGAGATATTAAACGATCTGGACCCGACCCTGCCCGACCCGCGAGGTTTGACCTCTTGACCCAGCCCGACCTGACCCGCAAGTTTTGAAACATTCTTGACCCGACTCATCCTGACCCGCGAAATGTTGAAACAATAATAATCGACTCGACCCGACCCGCGTCGTTTTGAACACTCCTTAACCCAACCCGTGGGTTGGGTCACGGCCCGTGAGCAGGCCTGAACTTTTCCCTCTTTTTCCTAAAAAGTACCGCAGATCATGCCGTCGAGATAATCTTTGAAGGTGTAAAATTACGACGCACGTTTTTTGCAAACACTCTGAGTCATCCCACAGTAGGGGTTGCACTTTTTGGGGTCAGACGTTCCTGACCGGTTGAGCCCTGAAGTGAGGAGCTACCAGTTGGTATGATCATTTTACAAGTGCTTTTGTTTTCGGACTAGCGGGTAGAAATCTCGATCGGGTTGCGCGAACGAAAATCTTGGAAGTCATGTTTCGGGTGAGATATCGAGCTCCTCATGTCAGGAGCTCAGAAAGTTATTGCTGCACCCCTACCGTGGGATGGCTCCTATAATACTATCACACATAACTACCTGGTACACAACATTCCTATGTGCGTTGACCAAAATAAATTAGCGATTGGGATGGCAATAATGAAGGCTCATATCTAAAACTATTTTCTGAGGTCAAGTGTATCAGCCGACTCGTTTTCGTTATCAGTCTCGTTATTCCAATACAATGTTCCTACTCTTGTTTTCTCAGTAGTCGAGATTTAGTTGTCCGTCATCGTCGATCTTGTTATCTGTGATACTCGATGAGCAGACGTTATCAGTCTCATCTCTTAGCCAAAATTATATTCATACAATTTATCTCGGCCCCGTATATATCGTTTAACACAGGTTCTCAAACAATTATGTAGTATACTTATCTTCTCTCATGCTCATTCCGGGGAAGGTCGAACATATTTTGTTCGTACTCGAAGTCTTAAGCATGTCCAAGAAGGAATCACAGAGTTTCGTATCAAATGTTTAACTTTCAAAGGGTTTTCACTCGGTAGAATCGAACCGCAATGACGTCTTTTAATTGGCAAAGTCCTGAGGCTCGGCGTGGTATAGGTTAGTTTGAAATTGTACCGTGCACTGTTGTTCGTCCATCTGAAAATAAAAAACAACATTCGACGGTGCCCCCTACCTTACTCGTATCAAACCAAACTACTTGGTTTTTAGTCCACTATCTATTGCCTCTCCCGGGACGTATAAAATTTGAATATAACTGTCGGGGCCATTGGGTGCGGATTGGTGTTTTGAACAGTACCGTGCGGCGTGGTGGGCTACGGTGCGTTTGTAACTGTCATAAAACCATGTCGTACGGTGCGGGCCGGTGCGGTGTCGGTAAAAGCAAACTAGAAAGTAGTACGGGGCGATATACTGCACAGTGAAGCTGTGCACCCTTCTGCATCTCACTAGACAAATAAACCCAAGGCGAAAAAAAAAATCTGCAAAGTAAAAAATTAAGTATCTTCGTTTTTTTCAAGTCTTGATCGCTCTTTATTAGTATGTAAGCAAACTAAATACAGGTTTGTTCGCACCTTGGACAGCCAACACTGAAAACTAGCTCCTCTATCGTTTGAAGCTGTTGCTTTTGAACATGTGCATATTAGCTATCTCTTGTAGTTTAAACAATTAAGTAGCACGCGCAGCTCAGTCAGTAGCATGTAGCTCGTTAAGGTTCATCGCGGTCTGCTCCGTGCGGCATAAAATTACAGGTGATGCGCTAAGGTGCCTATCGGGTACATAGCTCACTTATTTAAACCATGTGCAGACGGGTTAACCGGCTATAGCCCATTTCCGGGAAAAATGGCGAATTGTTTTTAGCTCCTCGTATCGTAGCTGCAACTTAGTCAACATGACATACACGAATGCCGGTATGAGTTATCTTCTTCATGGTATGACTCAAGCTTTGGGAACATGTGCATACGAGTTACTTCCTACTATGAATAGGTATACTTTAGCTCAAGCTGATAAACGTGTGCAGGTTGATCGTGTTGCTTGCATAGCTTTCTGGGGATCTACCGACAACAATAGATAGCTCGGGCTACCGTGAGCTGATCTGTCGGGGAACTTGGTTAGTCGAGTTCTCGCGAAACAGAGACGGCTCTTGTACCAAACCCGTAGCAGTTAGTTCCTTTGTCGGTCTTAAATATCAAGCTCACACATGCTACAACAACCCTTTGGGTCCCAGATGAGCCCTGTTGCGTTTGTGCATCCGCGTGTGCGCGGTGTTGTTTTTTTTTTATCCCGTCGTTGTATAAATGAACCATACACAATGAGCGGTACACTTACTTTGGTTTCGAGGATTTTGTTGACTTCAAGTGTCTCGCAAGTCGATGGGAACCTCCTACCACTCGGCGACATTTTGTATACACGCGCGCGGACACTGTATTTGTATACAGCAGCACGCAACAACCGCGAGCGGTGTACAACAGCAGCTGCGCATCTATAAACTCTGGATTTTGGAACACTCGTGGTACTTCGGTGGGTGTTGTCACTGTCGTTGGTGTCGCTGTTGCAATGACGATGTGCTGAGAACTTAAACTATGTTCCAAGACGATTTCTTAACGAGGGCCCTTTATGATAATGTGCATTATTGCTGCACGGCCTAGACCAACTGGCGGCATGGAGAGCCAGACCGAGGGTGCTGTATGGCGAAAACCCCCTTTGTCATTGCTGGTTTTGAGCTTCTCGACCGAATGACCCTGTACCTCAACCAAGAACAAATCATTGTCGGCGGTTTTGTTGGGGCAGCCTAGCCTACCATGCCATAGGGGATTCATATCTCGACCCTGAACAGCACAAAACCTATAGAGCGCAAAAGCACAGGGAGGTCACTGGCGCGAGTGACGCCGAGGTTTGGTGAAAACAGGCCTCACAAATAACCCCCTTTCCGTGGCGTCGGTCAGCAGAGACCGTCCTGGATCGCGTTAATGTGATTCATGTCTAGCGTAAACGAATTTGACGCTCTGAACATTTGACCGAATTTCACTATGGAGGTATTCCCCACTTGTAACAAACGAACGGGTATGGTAGCTTCAACAACCCTCAGGGCTTGGATTTACGAAACCTCCTCGGGCTGCGTACTCGTCGCATTTCACCACCATTTTAATGCATGCACAATAATCTAACGTGCGCACTGTGGTAGCAAGGCACAAGCAGTTTTGACGAGCTACACATTGCTTGTCCTGTTCCCGTTCGTACAGTTCAAACATAACGCGTCTCACTCCGAAACCTCGCACAACACCCCACAGTCTGTTTTTCGGACATTTTAGCAAAGGCTATCGGTTAAAGTTTTCGCTGGCATTCTCGATATCGTAAACCTAGGTGTAGCTGACACCACGAAATACTCAAAACATATATGGAAGAGCTTTCAATTAGTTTTTCTTCGCCCCTGTTGCATGTTGGGAATATGCTTAGCAAATATGATTCTCAACAGTACAAGTCTTCCCCCCCCCCCCCCCTTTCCTCCTTGTCAAAACCCTACACACGAATTTGTCGTTGTTGGCATTGGTTATTACCGTGCTATATACAATCAGGGCGGTCGAACCGCCGTACTACAGGACAACAGAGCTACTGTAAAGTTGTGTGGGATGAATGGCAAGCCGAGAACAGACTTCTGCCGCCGTTAAACTGTGGCCATTCTCGAAAACACCCTCTAATACAAATAAAGCCCAGGGGAAGATGGGATTTTGTTTAGTACTAGATTGATTGCCGTTATCATACTGCATGTTTATCTCGGTGCCGTCCGTGCGATGGCCTCAAGGATGCGCCACAACATGAACAACGTCATAGCCTAAGTGGGCGAGGAGTATCAGTCTTTAACCCGAATGACTCCCCACCAATTTTAGAGAGATCCTCAGTTAAGGATCACCTCCTTATGGTAAATCGTTTATACAGAAAGGGCTTTCACTGACCCCACACGCGATTTCCGCGGTGATATCGTCATCTCGCTAGAACAACCGCTAACAGTTAATGCACTCGCATCTCCGAAGGATGGTGTCGTTCATGCAAAACAGTGGAAACGGGACAAACGTAACCACAACTCCCCAGATCCTGCAGAAGGACACACGTTTCACAAGGTGTCTGGTGCAGGGTATCACACTTGACAACATGCAGATCAAAAACACGTACACAATTCCTGATGTACTCTTTATCGGGGCTTACATACGGAAGACGCCCTTGGCAGGAGCACTGTCCGGATTGATACATTCTGCCGAATCGCGTTCGCCTAGCCATAAGGTAAGATGCTGCCCGCAGGGCATACTATAACTGTGCCGCGTCGTATCACGGTGTCCCGGTTGTATCGTTTTCTTGGCCGTAGTACCGACGATTATGCTACCGCTTTCCTTCTTGTACTAATACGATATACTTGCAGAGAGTTGAGTCTGCCTTGTGACGACGGGCACGGTTTGGCGATGGTATAATGTGAGACAAAATAAACGCAACCGGACCAAAGTTCCCGTCTACGAGACACTTAACACGCGTCGTGAATTACGGTACCACGGAGGATAGGTGTTCATACTGTGGTACTCTGGCGGCAACAGTACCAGCTGTGTTTGCCTTCCATTATGGGCTACCTGCGGCAAACGGTCGTCCTACGAGGGGTGGCGAGAATGGGGCGCTTCCAACACGACTAATGTCAGTTGTTGGCAGGTTTTAATTTCGATGGCAACGAGATAGGAAACGTCTGTAAACGACATGCTGAGGACGGCATGCTTAATGTCAACAATAAGCGTTGCGCACGTGACTCTTGCGTAAAGCGATCTACCTTTAACTTGGAGGGATTCAAAACGGGGAAATACTGCAAGTGACATGCTGACGATGACATGGTGAACGTCCTTGATAAGCGTTGCTTAGATAATGGGTGTTTCAGTATTTCGTCTTATTTTGCCGAAGGCAACAAGACTGCGAGATTCGGTAAAGAACATGCCGAAGGCGGCATGGTACGTTTCCGCGGACAGACCTGCTTAAACGACTTGGACACGATGTTCCCGAGATATATTGTCAAAGCTAGCAAGGCGGCGATATACTGCAATCAACATGCCGAGGACGGTATGGTCAATGATCACGGTAATCGTTGCCTGCAACACTCTTGCACGACCTTTGCGAGCTTTGCCTTCGCGAGCGGCAAGACGCCTGTCTATTGCAAAGAGAATGCTAAGGACGGCATGCTGAATGTCGTCTCTAGGCGCTGCTTTCATTACCCCTGCGTGATATATGGGTACTACAGAGTCGAGGGCAGCAGTATTCCGGTGTACAACAGAGAGCACTCCGAGGAAGGAACGGTGCTCGTTTGTCCCAAGCGTTCTCGAAGCGGCAGTCGCACGCAAAGGCCAGCACGGGGTGTACAGATTGATGTCGCGGCTACAGCGAACACCAGGAACAAGAACGATCGCTCGAGGGGTGCGACTATCAACCTCGATTCACCAAACCACACGATGGCTTGTTCGAAACGATCAATGTTGGAACTCGACGGGATGCAGCGTCTGAACGCCATGAAATATAGCCCCCTCAAAGAAGAGAGGGTCCTTGGACGCGTTCTACGATAGAGATAGAACTTTTAGGCGTTTTTACTTTCTGGGTGACAGGGCTCTTGAAACAAACATCGTCGGGATGTCATTCTATTTTGGCCATATGCTTTGTATGTATAGATGGGCCACGGGTTTGTTGGTCGGATTCCACTTTCAGTTTGCCCAAAATCATTGTTTTTGTGAGGTATAGAGCTCTTCAAGTGAAAAGCGTCAGAAAACAAATGCTGCACCTCTATCATAGAATGCGTTCTTGAGTTCGTGGGGATAGCTCCCAGAAATAATGGTCTTCGCTCTTAGTCATCGCGCGCCTTACCAAGGCACCCCGGTGACACCAGCGACGTTTTGATCCACACCCGCACGAAGATTTAAAACAGTGTGGCCGGCTTGTTTGACGGGCATCAACCCGAGCAAAGGATCAGAACAGAGACGGGAGTTGCCGTCTTGTGTTATATTAGCATGACGGTAAAGTCAACATATTTTATGTACTTTTTGCTGGCTGGTGCTGCGGCTATTATTAAACACAGCCATGCTCACGGTGTTTGGCCAATAATGACGGATATGTCGGAAAAGTGACCCTAAACGCTAGCAAACACAACGGACCTGCATAGCATCAATTATACCGATTTATGGCCATTCTTTCGAATCTGGGCAACCGTTTGTCAAAGCACAAGCAATGCACAAGTACGTGTTTGACTCGTTTGAAACGATAAATGTGGCTGTTCGAGCTGATGCATGGTAAATACTTGTCCCCGCGGGGGCGTATTAGCTGGCCCATACAGGTTTCGGTTTTA
>JBBMKB010086619.1:0-11763 GCA_037833945.1 Alaria marginata
TTTCGATAGAAGCATCGCTCAGCGTGTGTGCCCTCCCCATTGTCGAGAAAATCAGCGTTGAAAATCGTCTGAGGGGGGTGTGTTATACGGTAGATCCCTCCCTTCAAGTGAGCAGCCTCAGCAAAAAAATGGGGCACCTCTACTGCCGCACCCTTCGAAACGCGGATTCCTCGGACCACACTTGCACTGGGGCACAAGGACACGAGATCCTGCACTGGAGCATCGGAGTACTGCTGTACCGACCCGGCTTGCTCTACACGGGGAGGTGAGGGGGGCGCTCAATCTACGAGGCAGCTACAGCAGTAGCTATATTATGATCCGTGCTGGTTGCTGCAGAGAAGCACATCCCGAACCTCGACCGACCTGTACGAATATGAGACCTCGCAGTGGCGAATCGGAGTACAGACCTCTGCGCTCTTCACTGTGCACTCTGCACCCTACTCGGCGTGGCGATGAGGCATCTCATCTACGAGGCAACCATCAGCTGTATCAAGGTACCAGGCAGCAGTGCTGCTCGCTGTACCAGGTGTCACTATGGACGGAAATGTAAGAACCGTTTAGCAATAAATATTATTATACCACGGTCCTTATATTTAAGTCCATACTGGTATACGATAGTGTGCTGTTTGCTGCAGAGAAGCACATCTCGAACTTCGACCAAAAGCGGAGTCACACCAAACTCTCCGGGGACCAAAACACAGCACGGGAAACAGGCAATCAATTCCATGGTTCATGCTCACCTCTAAGACTAGCCCTCTCGTCCTCCGGAGTTCTGCAGGCTCTGCAAGTCTGTAGTCTTGTGCGTGTTTCTACGACGAGGCTCGGAAAATACGTAACGCCTACTGATAGTTTACGAACTCCCTGCCATTTTTTGTACCGTTTCGGTTTGGTTTTTCGGTTTCAGACGAAAACCGAAGAACTGCCCGACGAGCCGACAGGCCAACAGGCCAGCAGGCTTTTCGGTTTCGTACATACAATGTCGATTCATTGTGCATTGTGCATGTTACATGATGCAGCCATTGCATGGTGCATTAATGTACATACGATACGACCAGGTTGAGTCTCTACGATATGCGGCGCAATTCGCCAAAAATTAAAGTGCCGTGTCGTCGTGTCGTCGTCGTCATACAAAAAACTCCTCGGAAGACCCATCTATTAATAGCACGACCTTTTCATTTAGAAGCCGCCATCCTCTGCTGTCTCTCTGTGGTTGAAGCACCCTTTCCTCCCACTCCCGACAGAGCGCATTGCCGTTTGCTCGGCCCAGCTTACGGCACGACGAGTATACACCAACGAGCCGGGTAGTCTGGCTCGCATACCAACTTGACCTTCCGCTCGCTACGAGGGCGCTACTATTATTATCGAGCTCCATCATGGGGAAATCGGCGACATTAGTGACAGGAGTAGTGGCCCCTCTCCTGGTATTCGCGGTCCACTCGGCATTAGCCGCGGGAATATCGCAATACGTCCTACAAGCTCCTCCTGAGGATGTTGGGTCCGCGGCTGTCACCGAGCCGGAAAGGCCGATAGGCATCGTCATCATGGCGCAGGGGAGGTCGGGGTCGACGATGCTGGGAGAAACATTCCGACAGAACAAGGTGTGAACACAGTCTACGTGAACATGAATCACGCACGAATCACGTTACTTATATAAGTTCACGCTCATACACACACACACAACAACAACACGAGTTAATAGTACGTAACAATGAATAGGATCACACACGATCATGACTCCCAGTCCTTCACACCAGGCTCTCTACGAGCCAGGCTCTCTACGAGCACATACCATACACCAGCAACGTATAGTAGCAGTTGGATCATACACGAGCACGTCTCCCTCCAGCTTCTCACGAGAAACGCGATGAGACACGCACTATATGCAGCACGCGATGGCGTTCATGTCAGCCTGATTTCACCCCGCGAGGCTCGGCTCATGTTTACCGCTGTGCGTAACATCCAAACGAAACACCAGGTACCTGGTATCTCTCTCGTGCACGAGTAGGTTGAACTTTGGCATCAATCAGTGCATGCAATCGCAGGACGGGCAGTCTGGCAAGGTGCAGCGTTAGTGTCAACACAATTAAAAATATGACAAAATAACCGAAAATAATCCAGACCACGAAAAGTGAAAGCGCAAAACAATGTATCCTACACCGTTAACCTCTTTGGGACTCCAAAAGGGTAAAACAAATGTGCCGACTACGGCACCGGTCACACGAAGCAGTCCGGGCTGCTGACTCGTCCCACGGTAGGGGTTGCACTTTTTTGGGTCAAACGTTCCTGACCGGTTGAGCTCCTGAAGTGAGGAACTACCGGTTGGTATAATCATTTTACGAGTGCATTTGTTTTAGGACTAGCGGATAGGCATGTTGATCGGGTTGCACAAACGATAATTTTGGAAGTTATATTTCGGGTGAGATATTGAGCTCCTCGTGTCAGGAGCTCAGGAACTTACTGCCGCACTCCTACCGTGGGATGACTCTGCTGGGGTAGCGAACGTGACACATGCTACGGTAGACGTGCACCCATTTTTGTCCGAGGCTCCTTACTTGAGGAGCTCTACAGTACAGGACAACTAATAAGAAACAGGCTAATAAGAAACGCAGGCTGATATTTACAGGAAAATAAGAAATTCGGGAGCCTTTATGCTGAAGTTAGTGTAGAACACTCCCCCTCCTAAATAAGAAACTCAGCCTGGGTCAGTATTTCTGTTTCTTATTAGGTGCCCCGTACTATACGTCACCCAAATTTTTATTTGGAGCAAAAATAAAATTTCTCCCCGATGAACAATCCCGTTGCTTGGGTGAGGGAGGCGCCGTTACCGGTATTTGACCCACAACTCATACCAGATAAGGTACCAAATATATTTCACTTTATAGATATTTTTAGACTGTTTGTTTCGTTTTTGCGTGTGTGTGTTTTTAACAAATTGCGAGAGGGCATCAACCCAACCTAACCCTAACCCTAAAACCCTAACCCTAACCCCAACCCTAACCCATCTAAGGCCCCGACCTGAGCGCGGATTCGCCGCGCGTTTTGGAAACAAATACAAAAATGAGCGGACCCCGTCATATTCGAAATATATTTGGTACTTTACCTGGTATGACTTGTGGGTTGAGAACATCGCGAAGGCTCCTGGCCCGGGTGTACAATGAAACATGTTGCTAAAAATGAGATTGGAATTCCGACGACTTTTGGGTTAAGGAGTCCCGTCACTCAGAAAACTTATCAGCCAAAAAGTGCTATAATACCTCCAGATCATAGCACGCGTCACACGTGTGTCCGGATTGAAAAATTAAAGAATTGTACGACACGCTTGCAGCACAGTGATGCTTGTGATGCTACTGTAGACGCTCCTTCTATTTTACGGCCCCGGAAAAAAGAAGGAGCGTCTACAGTGGCATCACAAGCATCACTGTGCTGCGCGCGTGTCGTAAAATTCTGGGGGATCATAGTAAATAGGACCTACGGTACACACAAAAACCTATATATTTACCTGTTTTTACTAACAGTATTAGGTCCTATTTACTATGGTGTCCCGTAAATAGACGCTAAATGACATCGCGCTCGTCACCGTTTCGGTCGCTTCAAATGGGCGCCAAAAGTGTCAATGTACAGTCGAGGCCCCTCTATAGTGCGGGTATGTGCCAAGGGATATCACCCGCACTATAGCGGGCACCCGCACTGTATATAGTTGGGAAAAATCTAGGTTTTAGTATGGGCGGCAACATTCGTGCCGAGCGATTTCACCCGCACTATACCGGGCACTCGCACTATATAACCCGCACTATAGAGGGACCTCGACTGTACCTCGTAGCGGTACTCCAGAGGTAGGCAAGCCCAGGCTTACGTCCATACGCACCAACAACAGTTTAGCTGAGATCATGATGTGAGTGCGCATCGTAGGGGGGTCTGCCCGCCGCTCGTTCGTTATACACAGTTTCTGGCGAACTTCGTGTGTATGCATATACGTGCGACGAGGAATATACAAAGGTGCGAATCATAAATAGTGTGTGGGTGTGTCCATATTTGATGAAGAAAACACCTGCTACCCAACTCTCTCTCCACCCACCCAATTAAAACCAGCTACTGATGTTTTGGAAAACGGACTAATCTGGTGCTCGTGGATTTTTCCGTGAAAGCGCAAGCAAGCAAGCAAGCTCTTGCCCGGCGGTTTTAGTACCGGCAGCTTGCTCGCAGATTACGATAGTTTGAACTGAAAAGGAAACAGGCGAGCGATACCGTGTAAAGACACGCGCCAAACGGTAGGGGCATCACTTTTTGGCCAAATTATTTATGACTGACGGGCCTCCTCAACTGGGGAACTGCCCCAGATGCCTGTTACGATAGAGGTAGCATTTTTTGGCTATTGTTTTTTCTGAATGACGGGGGCTCCTTAACCCAAAATCGTCACAAATAATGTTATTATCGCTTTGCGATAGTTTTGTTTGTATACCTATATATATATATATAGGCCACGGGTTTGGTTATCGGGTTGCGCTTTCAGTTTTACTCATGAAACATGCTACGGTAGAGGGGCACCATTTTTTTTCTGAGGCTCCTCAACTTGAGGAGCTTTAGATCCCTCGCAAAAAACTGATTTGGGAAAAAGTAAAACTAACTGCTGCCCCATGAACGATCCCATGGCCTAGGGACACAACGAAGTTCGTGCGAAGAAATAACGAAATTCCGACGATTTTGGGTTAAGAGAGCCCCGTTATTCAGAAACCGTTTCAGGCAAAAAGTGCTACCTCTATCGTAGCACGCATCTCATGAAACAGTTTTTGCGTGAGGTTTAGAGGTCCTCAAGTGAGGAGCCCCAGAAGGCAAATTGCCTCAGAAGGCAAATACTAATGGTGCACCTCTACCGTAGCATGTGTAATCTTTGGAATTATTTAATTCGTGCTTTACAACGCTAAGATGTTCGTTGCACGCATGTCTGAACGATGGGATTGATCATCGGGTCGGGCGTACATTTTTTCTCGGGATCGATTATTTTGTGCGGTTTATTGCCCCTCGTGTTATTAATAGAACCTGAGACAAATGAGGTCTATCGCAGCATGACTCTGCACCTTGCCACGGCAATTGTTTTGTGTCTTGTAGGATGTGCTTTAATAGTATAGGCCCTGCCGAAGCTAGGGGGGGTGTCGTCGCACTCGAAGGTGGAAGTCATTTAATGTCTTGAATTACAGTACTGTAGTACTGATGAGTGAAATACTCGTTTCACTCCCACACGGCTACTTACATACAAAAAAATGGTTACAAAGAGAGGAAACACTCAATTAAGCGTTTGGCTCATCTGGTATTCATAGCGTTTGTTTCATCTGGTAGACATTGCCCCCAATTAATGTGGTACACACAGGACGTGCTCTACTGGTACGAGCCTTGCCGAAGCTGGGGCCAGGGCATCTTCGACAGCTCCAGCCATTACCACCGAGAGATCCACGGAGAGGATTGCTCGGGGCTCGTACGGAGGTATGTACCACCGAGAGGCCAACAGAGACGATTGTTCGGGTCTTGCGCAAAGAAGCATCCCGCGGTAGGGGTTGAGCTTTTTGGACCAAATGTTCCCGACCGGCTTAGCTCCTGAAGTGAGGAACTCCCGGTTAGTATGATCATTTTACGAGAATGCTTGTTTTAGGACTAGCAAATAGAGATATTGGTCGGGTTGCGCAAGCGAATGTCTTCGAAGGCATGTTTCGGGTGAGATATTGAGCTCCTCATGCCAGGAGCTCAGAAGCCTCTGCTGTAACCCCTACCGTGGGATGACTCCGAAGATAAGCGAGACGGAGGCACGCAATACGGTAGCGAGTCACACATTTTTGCTGAGGCTCTTGACTTGAAGAGCTCTAGACCCCACTCAGAACCCGGCTGCGAGAAGGCATGAAAGTGCAAACCCCCGATGACCGATCCCATGGCCTAGGAAGAAAACGAACACTGTTCTAAAACCCAAGTGGCATGCCAACGATGTTTGGGCTAAGGAGTCCCCCCCGTCAGTCTGAAATGTTTTAAAGCCAAAAAGTGCCACTAAAGAGTGCCACCAATTAGTGCCACCCCTATCGTAGCACGTGCCCGGAAAAAAATGTTTGGGTCTCGTATTTAGACATGATATATCGACGGAGAGGTTTGCTCGGGTCTCGTTCAAAGGTATGTACCACCGAGAGGGACACGGGAGGGGGGGGTTGCTCCGGTCCCGTAAGAAGCTATGAGGGCATGGTCGCCACGGCACGGTCGCCGGTCAAATTATGCTAAACATGACGAAATAACGATTTTGTGTTCCTTTCCGGGAATGTTTTTTTATGAGTGATCGATTTTGAATATCCTGCTGCACAGGTTGGCACGGTGCGAGTTCACGGTCAACTCCGCACGGCTACGTAGGGGTGGGATAGGTTTCGTTTTTGACAGCTGTAAAAGGGTTAAGACCCTCTAACGAAAAAATCGCCACGATGTTTTTTTCTTTCTTGTTGGCACGGTGCGAGTTCCTGACCGGATACTCTGCGTGGCTACGTAGGGGTTAATCTCACCGCCCTGGACCCATGTTTTGGGTGAACATTACTTGGAATGAGTGTGAGATAATTTTTACCGTGGTCTGGGATATATTGTTTTCACCGGTTAAAACACGTTTTTTGTAAGACATTCTGACGCAAAACACCGCGATGTTTCCTTTTTAAAGCAAAACGCCGCGATTTTTATGTTTTTTCTAGGTTGGCACGGTGCGAGTTCACGATCGAAGACTCTGCGCGGCTAGGGGTCGATCCCGCCGCCCTCGACAGTGGATCGTCCGAACTTTCGCCGCTCCGGGCGGCCTCGGCAAACCCAAGCGCCGCCGCCCTCGCCGAAGCTCACGAAACTGTTGTTCGCGTGTGCAAGCAGAGCAGGTGATGCCTAGGCTTATACTGCGGTATCCGATACGCTAGCATTTTCTTGGGCGTAGATGAGAGCAAAATATAGCTTTACTGGATTTTGTTCGTTCTAAACAATACAAGTTATGGAGCGATGTTCGTATCTAGCTATACATATGAAGATAGGTCTCTAGAACGGTCCTTGCGGACCTGATAGAGTATGTGACTGTTCCAGGATTTGTGTTCTTTAAGTCCTAAAGTGGTCACCCGTAGATGTGGCGGGAGATGGTTAGTATGACCCTATGCCACACACAGTCACTTGGAGTTTGACCCGTCTCACGAGCTCTGGTGTATCAAAGAAGCATTTATAAAGAACAAGCTATACAACGCGAAGCTGTGCCTCCCAGTACCGCCATCCTCTGTACCCCACCACTCAGCATACTTCGACATATGGCGTCGTCGGCAGGACACGAACCTGGGCGTGAAATCAAAATGGATTTCGAACCAATTCCCTTAACGACTCGGACGCGACCACTGAACCACTCAGTCAGCGCTGACTTGGTGGTTCAGTGGTTTATTCTTTATAACGGACAGTTCGAGTAAAACGAGCATAATCGGGGAAGAGCATGGTATCGCCGAAGTTCACGAGACTGCTGTTCGCGTGTGCAGGCAGGGAAGGTGGTAGCTAGGCTTATTTCCGTCATGCTAGCAATTTATTTCGGCGTAATTGAGCTTGTTTAAGAGCAAAACATTTGTCTTTATTGTCCAAAAGAAAAACACTCCGGGCGGCCTCGGTACACACAAGCGCCGCCGTTATCACAGAAACTCACGAAACTGTTGTTCGCGTGTGCAGGCAGAGCAGGTGATGTCTAGGATTGTAGCCATTATGCTAGCAACTCTTGTCGAACCGCATCAATACCGCAGTCACTGTGGCCGAAGCTTGGTGGGCAGATCGTCCGCTACTGCGCACGAGGTGCGTAGGTTAGGGTCTCAGCATCACCATACTTTTTCTGGGTTGAAGAAGGCTTGAAGGGTTCTTGATTTCCCCTGAGCAGTCCGTGGCGAGAGGAGCGCCGCGGAGATTAATGCTAGGAAGCCGACGAGATTCGACGAACTCTAAAACATATATATGTGTTATTGGTATATAGTACTATTCACTAGACCACACAAAGTCACGTGGTTACCAGCAGACGCCCAGACGGCCATGCCTCAAAATTCACGTGTTTGTCTCATAATTTGTGGCATATTTTGTTTTGTTCGTTTGGAATAGCTCTAACCACGCAGCTACGCGTCCGTCCAACCCTCTTCCGACATCATCAGGGCTGTCGTCGTCAAGACTTTCCGCGCAGACACGGGTGTGCGATGCCTCAAAATGTCACATTTGTTTTTGTCACAGTTCGTGACATTCTCGTTTTGTTTGTTAGGGTTAACCCTTATCACGTCTCCCCAAACCCTCCTCCTCCCCCTCCTACATCAGGGCTGTCGTGGTCAAGACCATTCGGGCAGACGCCGGCGTCGGGGGCCCAGACGGCGATGCTTCAGGACTTCTCGTCATCCATCTCGTGCGCGACCCCCGAGCCGTGATAAATTCGCAGATCAAGACTTTCAACGTCGCGCACAAGTACCGTCGGTACTTCAACAACACGCCTCTTGAAGTGAACTCCCCTGAGGGAAAAAACTCCACTACGACGGTTCCCGGGAAAGAGTCCGAGACTGTTACTGCTGGGGGCGCGGGGGTGGGGAGCGGATTGACGGCTTTGCCGTGGGGGGGGCAGGAGCGCGCGCGAGCGCTTGGCCTCATGTGAGATGGATTGTGTGCAGTCCTTAGTGTCAGTCTGGTGTAAGGTGGATTGTGTAGAGTCCTGACGATGCGATGGCGGGTCGGGTGCGGTTGGAAAAAATGTTTGGGGCCGCGGAATGAAGGAGAAGACTGCAGCACATAGGATCTTACTATAATTCCAAGTTGTTTACCCCCGACATGTGCCATGGGTGTGCAGGTCTACAGAGGTTAATACGACAGGGAGTATTGTCCTTGTCCTAATCACATCCAACAGGGACATTTTGTTCGAGCTGATAGGAAGGAGGGCGTGTAACCTGGTGTAGCCGAGGGTGAGTTTCCGGTGTATGGTAACTGCTCCGCACGGACACATCAACCCCCCACTTCGAAGTAGAAGAGGTTCAACACTAACTACATTCTATTGTTTTTTGTCACGGACACACCAATCTCCCACTTCGAAGCAGAAGAGGATCAACGCTAACTACATCATTGTTTTTTTTGTGCGCTCGGATAACGCCCCCGAGCTCAGATCTCTATCTCTCACAGCCACCAGGAAGAAGAACACCCCAAAGGAAATCAAATAATATACACGATAGTATAAGTTAACTTGGCTTGCAATAACTACGTTGTCTCGCTGTCGCACGCATCATTCACAAGGTGTCCCACCCCTGGTCGCTCGCCCCCAAAACCATGTTCCGGTTGCTGTCAAACCTCCTCCTCGGCAGAGTGTGTGGTGTCTACAAGGATCAGCTGGACTCGTCTGCAAAGCTTGGCGATGACAGGTAGACTCCCATCGAGCCGTGCATGGGTGCCGGTGCACACAAACAAAAAACATGTATTAATAGTAGCTGCATTTCGATACATTGGTATATACCATCTGGCACAGTACGGGACACCTACTAAGAAACAGGAGTGTTGGCTCAGGCTGGCTTTCGGTTTTTTGGAACGGGTGCGTTCTGCACTTACTTCAGTATAAGGGCTGCCAAAGTTCATATTTCCCTGCTTTTCTTAGTACTCATTTTCTTAACGGCGCGGTGTCCTGTGCTGGTGTCCTGTGCTGGTGTAGTGTATGGCATGCTCTCTCCCACGCCCCCTTCGTTCCCGCTCTTTCGCGTTGGGATCGGTTCAAGTTTGTCCTTCAACACGGAATACAGAAGTCGTTCTGTAACGGTGACATCACTCAGACGTCCGGCACAATGAAGCGGCTCTCTTCACCTTACCCTCCAAGTCTCGACTCGACTCTTGACCTTCTCATACACGTAATAACAAGTAGGACACAACCTCCGACAGACGACGATGACGACGACGACAACTCCACCTGTGAGCTTACGACGTGTATCTCGTTAGAGGTCGTCGCATTTTCTCGCCAAAGCATTTCTAACCAATGGGGTTCCTCAAAACTGAGAAACTACCCTATATCGTTAGAAAATAATTTGTGTAATTCTACAATATATTTCGCTATTTACATATACTTCGTAGCCCCTTTAGAGCTCCAAAAATCCCTCCCTTTAACAATTCCAGTATTTTGTCCCCCAAAAAAAAGGTTTCCAGTCGTGAAGGGGTTAAGGCATGGAATCGATGCATGAGTTACGCTTTCATATGCCCCAAAGTTATTGTTTTCGGGTGGAGGTAGAGAGAAATCCCCAAGGAGGGAGCCTCATGAAGCATAAGAGAAACATAGGTGCCACCTCTCTCGTGGCATGCGTCATACCGTTTTATCTACACAAAATACGGTCCCAACCCAGACATCCTCTTTATCATTCGAAACCCAGATACCTCCGGGTGCGGTACGAAGACATCGCGTCTTCTGCCGAGCAAACCGTGGAGCACGTTTACCGCTGGTCCGGGCTCGGGGCGGTACCCTCCCGCGTGTCCCTCTGGATCAACGAAAACACCCGTCTTCCTGACTGCGGCGACTCCCACGCCGCCGCCGCCACGGCCGCCAACACCGGCATTGCAGCCCCGGGGGATGGGCAGGAAACCCACCGCGCGGTATCCGAAGAAACAAATGCAAACGGTAGCGCTAGCAGTGCCCGCGATGGTCGTGACGGTCGCGACGCTAACGGGGCTGGCGATGCTACTGCAACTACCGCGCACCGTAGTAGTGGTAGTGGTAGTGCTCGTGATGCTAATGCTACGGAGGGTGACGGAAACGTGGCGGTGTTAGGAGCGGAAACTTTAGGCAGGGCGGCAGTAGAAGCGGCGGCTCCGACGTTGCGGTCGAGAAGGCTAGGTGCCAGGGCTAGTGTTCGTGATGCTAGCGATGATCGCGATGGTCACGATGGTCACGATGCTAGCGATGCTAGCGATGGTCACGATGCCCGCGATGCTAGCGATGCTCGCAATGCTCGTGATGCTACTGCCACTTCTAGGGAGGGCGGGAGAGACGCGAGAGCACGAGGAGCGAACGAATTCAACAGGGAAGCGGTAGAAGCGGCCCCTCTGACTTCGCAGTCGAGAAAGCTAAGCGCCGGCGCCAGCGGCTCCGACAACCGCGGTAGCGGTAAAACAGACGTCAAATGTAAGGAAAAAATGGCGAAACAGGTCGAATGGGATAGATACGGAACCCGAAGGCACGCCGCTGCCATGGTTGGTCTGTGGCGGACACAGATGCCTAAGGAAGAGGCGGAGGCCGTGTGGGAAGGGTGTGCAGAGTCGGGAGTGATGGACGTCATGGGGTACTCCCCGTGATGACAGCTGTTTTTTTTTTCGGACGGCGCCTTTTGTGCGAGACGCGGAGAGGGTTTGTTCACACCTTCGGGAAACATATTTTTTGCAGGCGAAAATTATTGTTTCGTCGGCGGGTGAGCGTTTTATTTTTTTTTGCTGGCCTGCTGTTTTGCTCGCCAATATTGCTGGCAAACATGTACTTTGTGGGCGGGTGGACGTGTGTATTTTAGTGGGCCTGCTCGTTTTTGCTCGCCGGTACTTGGAGACCGGAACATTAGTTTCCCTGTCGTTCGACAGCGAGGCTCTGCAGATCATTGGCGGGCGCAAATACACCCAGTCCCGCAACAGTAGAATATCGTGAGACGCGGAGAAGGCTCACACTTTTGTCAAAATGTTTTGAAAGAGGCATACATACTGTAAAAACGCGCGGCCGGAGTATTACGCAGCTTGCAAAGATGAGTATCGACTATT
>JBBMKB010086630.1:0-11761 GCA_037833945.1 Alaria marginata
ACGTCCGCCCGTATATCCGGCCGACTTGCTATCCCGCCGTTCCAGGGGGGGAGAGTGTTATAAGGCTTAGTTTGGGTGAGCAATCGGTTAACCTTTTGCAAGTGGTCCAACGGACTAATACCCCACTAATACCTTAACACCAGCCTCGCGACTTTGTTATTTTTTGGAAATCTCAGCCTGCCTTTCTTATTATACTGTTTCTTATTAGGTGTCCTGTACTGTATACTGTTAATACTAATTTGATATAGTTCACCTGGAAAATTATAATATTGAAGATACACCATACGTATATAATCACCGAGCTAGGAGGCAGCGCTGACTGTTGGCTCACTCAAAGTGGCATGGCGTGTGTCTAACTAAAACGAAAGGTGCGCATCTAACTGAGAGTGCGATGATAGGAAGCTGACTGTTAAGTTAGTGGTTGCGTGGTGCACATTTTTTTTAAATAATTTCAAATACGTCAGCTGTTAGTCCGTTGAAATTAATGGTCGATACAGTACTCATCTTTGGAAGCTGCGTGATACTCCGGCAAAAGCACAAGGTGCACATCTGGAGTACCATATATAAACTATCGTACAATATGCACGACGATAGGAATAGCGGGATCATTGGAACGCATCGCTCGGAAGCTCTCAGCCAATACCACCAAGTCGAGTGTCCCTACACAATCTCCAAACCGAAAGCCAACCAATGATATACCTGATGAGACTGTGCCTGACATCTGGCATGTGGCATCATATAATATTCATACATGATATCATACGTTCGTATGACGGCTCCCGGAGTTCTTATTTCCCTGTATATCTCAGCCTGCTACCTTTCTTATTACCATGTTTCTTATTAGGTGTCCTGTACTGAATGCTTCGTACGCGAACCCATGTCCTCCTCAACAATAAAGTGATGAACGTTGTACTACAACAGTAGCTAACAAGGAGTACAACCCCGGCCATCACATCTATGTCAGGGTTTCCGGCGCTTATGTCGTGTTCAAGTTGTAGTGGGTCCCTCTATACCGCCAGTGTGTACCAGCCGGAAACACTGGAACTATAGCGGAAACCGGCACTACTTCGCAGAATGCCACTGCTGGACGTTCCCAACTGTGCCAACCGAGTTCACAGGTGCTACGAATAACAGGAAACCGGCATTACTCAACCGGCACCTAAGAGGGGCCACTACTTGTAGTCTAGAAGGAATCACCTGTCGGTCTACTTTTAGTGTGTGTTGTCCGCACGATACCGTCATTTCTACTCTTTGACACCCAGTCACGTCCAGTGCCCGTGCGGATCCCCCATCCTAGAGAGATACAGCTTCTATCTGGGGTCAGCAGCAACTACTTCAGGCTTTGCAGGGTACTTAGATATACAGGGCGTAGCCCTTACTCTGAACAGCTCGTACTAAGAATCAGAGGACAATGTCTCTACACTACGGTAGGAATATATGTGCCTCGAATCAAACCACCAACTGGGGGAAGAGGGGGGGTACTATTAACACCTGTAGACCGTATTCACGAAAAAAGTAAATATTATCATTAGTTACGTATATACGTTGCGTCGACTTAGCGGGCGGAGTACCGACGAGCATGAACTTTACGTTATTTCCCGATATTCGCGCATGTTTCTCCAGCTCCCTCCCTTCCCATTAGCTCAGGTCGGGGTTCACATAGCAGGCATGCCCCCCTCCCCCCCTTTCACTTGTATGATGGCGACCTACGAATAAGTACTGTAGACATCATCAGTCAAGGGGATACGCTGGTCAAAGTCCCAACTTGTCATCACTACGATTCTGTACCATCCGCTCCGTATCCAAACACATGCTGAGCAGTAAGCACGGTACGTACGATTGACCGAATCTTGTTATCTATCGGCATCACCGGTGTGTATAACACCTACAATAGCGTACGTTCTGGGTCCAAACGTCTGTTTTGAGGCAGATGCGTTGGCTGCGACAATGTGATTGACGCTGCATCGAGTTTTTTTGCAGCTTTTTTGGGGCCCAGTAATATATCCACAGAAGCCATGAAAAGGCACGGCCGCATCCTCCGTCAATTGCTGGCGTGCTGCAGTACGAGCAAGTGTAGTGCTGAGCGCGTGCCGCGCAACTCCTCGCATACCAAATCGAACGCTTCTACCAGGTACTGGTATGTTTAATCACCCTCCCTGACAGAAGTCTTGGGTCGTTGCTGTAATCGTCATTGTTTTCGACAGTTTTCCACCCGACCCTGCTGTACCACAAAGACATTTCGTTCAGCTATAATAGGTGTAGCCAGAAAGGGGTTTCGTCTCGCAGTTTCACCTGCCCATCATACTTACAGGGCCAGCTTGGCAGGCATGTCTCAGGGAGGACGCAGATACCGTTCGTTGAAGCACGACAGTTGGCAGGAATCAGAAGCAAAAGCAATATGGACTGGTTCGGCACAGGCAGTAGTAATTACTATGTACCAGGTATCGGTCTAGAGGCGCTGAGGCGTCCGTGAGTCTTCACCCCACAAGTGCTTGTACCCAACTTCTGCTATTTGAGGGTGGAGAGGTAAAAGTGGTACCATAAAATACAACGTTGAGGGTTATATACGTACCTAAATATAGAAGTACATACAGTACCTGGTATACATTTAATATATCGCCGTTGTGTATGTTTCGTTTACGTAGTGCTGGGAAGAGGAGGGGAGAGGTTCAGGTCATTGGTTAGACACATTCGTCATCGTCAGTAGGGAAGTGAAAACGACCCCATCCAAAAACATCCCGCTATTGTTCTCGTGGGGGGGGCTCAGGGGTGGCGGCAGCAGCCATAGGGCCACCGCTTTGCTACGGCCACTACTGCCGCCGTGATGAGTTTTAGCTGGCGGCCAGCTACGACTACTACGGCGAAGAGCGTGTGCAGGGCAATAAAAAAAGTAAAAAGGAAAGCAAGAAAACGACCCCGTCAAAACAAAAATCGGGACTTTGTGGGGGGGGGTGAGGCTTGAATGGTGGCGGCGGCAGCCAAGGAGCCACGATTGACTGTGTTTTGGCTGCTGCTGCTGCTGCTGCTGCGGCGACGGCGGCCGCGGCGGCGGCGGCGGCGGCGGCGGCTGCCGACGACGTGAGCTCTGGTCAGTCAGAGCTCAGCTACTACAGCAAACAGCTTGCACAGGGCAACAATAGAAGAAGTGAAAATTATACCAAGAAAATGACCCCATAAAAAAACGCGACACGGGGGGCGGGGCGGGGGCGGGGTGGGGGAAGGGGGGAGCGAAGGGTAGCGGCAGCTGCCAAGGGGCAACCACTGTGATACGGCTATTGCCGCCGACGTGGTGAGCCCTCTCTGACCCGTCAGCTGCTACATGTTATATCACGTATACAGCAAACAGCTTGCACAGGGCAATCAAATAAGTGAAACTGATAGCAAGAAAATGACCCCATTGAAAAGAAAACGCGACTTTGGGTGGGGGGGCTCGTGTAGGGCGGAGGCAGCATCCCATGGACCATAATTGACTGTGTTACAGCTGCTGCCGGCGCGGCGAGCTTTGAGTGACCCGCCAGCTACTATTGCGGCAAGAAGCTTGTACAGGACAACCAATAAGTGAAAATTGTTTCAACAGCAAGGCAATGACCCCATCAAAAAACAAGAAACGTGATTTGGGGGGGCCGTGAAGCGTGGAGGTAGCAGCCAAGCATTCAACATTGACTGTGCTACCGCTGCTGCTGCTGCTGCCGACGTGGTGGGCTTTGTCTGGTATATTAGCTACTACATAATATATAACTTAGACAGGGCGAACGTCAAAATGATGTCAAGACAATGGCCCCATCAAAAAATAATGTTCGCGACTTTGGGTGGACGGGGTGGAGGTACAGTAGTGGCCAAGGTAACGCCATGAACTGTGTTACGGCCACTGCTGCTGCTGTTGCCGGCGTGGTGAGCTCTGTCTAATCCTTCAACAGCTACAGCCAAAACCTTGAACACGGCACGATAAGAAGTGATATTGATATTAATAGCAAGAAAATGACCCAATCAAAAACGAAACATACATGACTTTGGGGGGGGGGGGGGTGGGGGGTGAAGGATGGAGGCAGTAGACAAGAGACCACCATTGACTGTGCCACGGCTATTGCTGCTGCTGTTTCTGCTGATACCGACGCGGTGAGCTTTGTTTGACCCGTCAACAACTCCAGAAAAAAACCTTACACAGGGCCACGTAATAAACGAAAAATATAGCAATCGAAACATAAAACACGACGTTGGGGGGGGGGGGGGGGGTGAAGGGTGGCGGCAGCAGGCAGACTATCACTGGGAGGGGCGCGAAGGGTGGTGGCAGCAGGCAGAATACCCTCACTATTGTGACACGGCTGGCTGCTGCTGCCGACGTGATGAGCTCTACCGATCCGTCAGTTGCCACAGCAGCAAAAAGGTTTCACAGGGCAACAAAATAAGTACAAATGATAGCACGGACATGACCCCATCAATAAACAAAAACGTGACTTTTGAGGGAGAAGGAGGGCGTAGCAGCAAAGGGACCACCACTCACTGCTGTGCTGCGGCTACTGCTGCTGCCGACGTCGGGAGCTCTGCCTGACCCGCCGCGTACTGCAGCCAAAACCTTGTACACAGGGCAACAGAAGCTCCGCCTCCCTTACATTACTTGGGTCATATGAGTGCACACGAATCCCATTTTGTTCTATGATACTGTCCGAAAAAGACCGCATGTCGCGTCAGGCACCTCTCAGCAGGCCAAAATCATGTGTAGAGTAAAAAAAACGGCGCTCGAGATAGAAAAATATCGAAGGCAGCTCACAGTATGTGCACGTAGATTATCCCTAGCCATCTGGCCCCCCCGCCCGTTTAGCGTGCAAGAGAGGTAACGCAATTTGGGCTGCGTTGGCGGGCATAATAGTCTGTGTGGTAAGCGTTGCTGCTATGTTTGTGCACATAATATTCTACTGTTGATGCTGTTTTGGGATCATGGATCAACTGCTGTTTTTTCAATATAATTTGACTCCACCACGCTTACGATGCGGTCTACTGCTGTGTGTATGGTCTTTGTTTTTCCAATCCATTGACAACAAGCACCTCCAGTATCCATGCCGATCCAGGATCCTAGAGAAAGACGAGGCCTGTGTCCGTGCTGATCCATCATCCTACAGAGATACAAACCCCTTAGTCACAAGCTACGAGACAGAGATACACATGGAAAATATCGTAACGAGATTTTGACATGCGTGCGTGTTTTACTACTTGTAGTATGTATGGTATTCTACAAGCAGTAGTCGCGAACCAAATCGAAGCATTCGTGGCATATTGTATACGCACGTAAGAATGGATGCATACACACAGATAAATGTACTTATTTTAAGTGTGGGAGTACAAAAATTATTATTTCTCACGTTCCATCTCCGGGCCGCGTGCACACCGGCGTGGTCTGCCCCCCTGCGTAGCTTCGCCGCTTAGGCTTAGGTGCCTCCTTCTCCATAGTAGCCTCTCTCCCTCCCTGTAGACTCTAGACCCCGTTCTCAGTTTGAATGAGATCGCTGCTGTCACTACTGTAGTTGCTGGTAGTTGTGATGTGCTGTGCACTGCAGTTAGATGGTTCGTTTGAGTTGCCGATCTGCTGGGTGTATACTTGAAGCGGGTGGCTGGTGAATTCATCATACTGCTGTGTGGTATCAAGCCGCGCCATTGCCTTGTTTCTCGAAACAGTAGTGGTCCCTCTATGATAGTGCTGGTATGTGCCAGCGGGAAATACCAGCACTTTAGTGGCAACCGGCACTAGTCCACATACTGCCGCTACAGTAGAGTGGTCCCTCTATAGTGCCGGTGTGTGCCAGCCGGAAATATCGGCACTATACGGTAACCGGTGCTACACCGCACACTCCTCCTACTTGATATTCCCATCTGTGGTAAGCGATTCCACACGCGCAATAGCGGGCAACCGGCGCTACTCAACCGGCGCTATAGAGGGACCACTTGTGCCAAGTTCTTTCACAGGAACTATATTGGGCATCCGGCACTATCCAACCGGCACTATAGAGGGATATCCACTGTATACCAAAGCCCAACCAAACGATTTCCTGGATTCCGGTTGTGTCGGAACGGGTCGCATTCGGTATTAAGAGTCATATATCTTCGCATACCCTTCATTCTTTGGACCTATTTTTGATTATTGAGAAGATAATTTCGGTTTGAAAAGTCCGGCTTTGTTATGGGAAAGAGAACGTCCAACTCGTCGCGGGTAGGCCGCAATTTGTCGCAGGAAGGCAGGAAGGTGTGTCAGAGCATGTCTTAACTTGTTTCGACCTCGTTGGAACGGTTCGAATGGAAAAAGACCATTCACATTCGTTCGTTCCATTCCAACCTGTTTGTGTCCGATGTGGATTACACAGACTCGTCTCGATGAGAAGCCTTTGCTGTTGGGGATAGGCGGTTGTTTTCAATCATGCTCAATTTTTTCGTCTTCGAGGATCCGCTTGTATCTTGTCGACAGTTCTTCGTTGCAGATATTTTGTATGGGGATGAAAGAGTGTAAACACCTCCCGCTGTCGGGGGTCCCTTTCCGTATTGACGGCCCTTGTCTTTCCACAGTGGGCTACAGCAGTGCTATGGATTGTATTGTTTGCCAATCTTTGTACGATAAGGGCTGTCTATTATTCCATACTTCATTTATTTATTCCTCGGTGTCCGATCGATTGTAATTCCATTTCATCATCGACTTGTTTCTGAGCGTCTCCCACGACTTGCTGCCGCCGTCTTGATCGGACACGTCGCTACGCGTCCTTCTCCGTGCAGACTGGTGGATCGTGGGCAACCAACCCGAGCAGATAATAGATCAACTGACTTTTGCGGCGGAACCGTGCAGCTCGACTCTAGGGCAGGGGTGCCGTCACGTGGGCAGCGAGACTCAGTGCTCCTAACACACAGACAACGACTTTACACGCAAACATACCGCAAGGCAAGCTTCACAGAAGACGGTGCTAGCTATCCAAGTGGCACCGGTTCAGATCTATCTGTGCTGTGTTGGAGAGGGAGACGTTTTGTGAGAGGGTGGGGGTGGGCGTATTGCCGTCGTGGCATGACGAGGACTACTGAAACCTCTACGAACGTTGGTGCCACACTTTCGCCAGGAAACATATCGCCAGAACGTCGTTCGCAACCCGGTATTATCCCTCGCGAGCCTCCTGGTCAGGCCGTGGCAGTATCGCGTGGCTCCTGCCACTGGCGAACCCTACGGTGTCCACATGCTCCACCCCGTGGGTACGCCATCCCATGTGCACCTAATCTCTCGTGGGCCTCCAGCGTATGAAGCAACACTCCCGTAAGTAAGAAGAAACGCTCCCAGCACCAATCAGTTGCCGTAAATCTCGTCCCAAGCGTGCCGTTCGGGTTTTCTTCACAACAGTACTACTCTGGGACTTGTTTTTCCTCTTCCAAAAATCACGGTCAGGGTGGGAACGCTAGACACCTATATACCAGGATATTCGATTTGATAACCAAAATCAGCAGCAATCCCATTACTATTCTGTCCCGAGTTCCAAGCAAGCCAATGCGTTTTAGGTTTCAGTCAGGGTGTGTCTTGTCGAGTAGTGGTCCTTCTATAGCGCCGGTACGTATAATATGTGCCAGCCGGAAATATTGGCACTACAGCAGTAACCGGTACAGTACTACTCCGCATACTGCCACTGCAGTAGCATTCATTGTTTCAATCTGTGCCAAGCGATTTCACAGGCACTACCGCTGGCAACCGGCACTGTAGGGGATCACTTCTCGTACTGTATCTCCAATGGACCGGTTTGTTGGCTGAATGGAATTGAACGAGATTATTCGTTGTCGTTGATTCCATTTCAATCAAAAACTAAACGAAACGAAAACGAAACCACGTAAACGTATCCTAGGGACGCTGCTGGGTTTTTTAGTAGCAGCAGCATGCGCCTCCTGCCGTTGGCTTATTATGCAGTTACGGCAGGCATTACAGGAGGTGTGACCCGTGGTGTACGGGATGGTTTTGTTTTCAGTGGGGCAGATACGTTTTTTAGGGGGAGGGGGTTGCACAAGGTACAAATACAGAGGGGCCAGAAGGTACAGATACAGAGGGGCCAGGACGGCGGGGAGGCTCGCCCCCGTACGGCGGATAGCAGCATTGGACTGCTCCACCGCCCTTCTGCGCGTTGAAATATTCGCGCAGCAGTCATTACCCTGCCATTTATTTCGACAGCGGGTTGTATTTTGATCCTTCTTCGGAAGCACTCAGGGGGGAGGACTTGGCCCTTGTGGTGTGAGATGGCAGGGGAACGAGGGGTAACAGTAGTGGCATTGCTAGTTGGGGGGGCACGATGTGGAAAGGGTGTATCGCTACAGAGGAAGTAAGACGGTGGGAAGCCTTTTCTAGGTACGGCCGATAGCAGTAGTGGACGGCTACACCGCAAAACCTTTTGCGCGTTGAAACATACGCGTAGCAGTCATTACCTGGCCATGTATTTGGACAGCGGATTGTCGCCCGATGCTTCTTTGGGGGTGTTTGGGGGAAGAGGACTTGGCCCTTGCGGTGAGGATGGCAGCGTAAGGAGGGGAAAATGCAGTAGGTGGTAATATCAGTTGGGGGGCAGAGGGTGGAGAGGGTATATCGCAACAGAGGAAGCAGGACGGTGGGAAGATTTTCCTCGAGGTGCGATGTTAAGGGGTATTGAGCAGCTACACCGCACAACCTTCTACGCGTCAAAACATACGCGCAGCAGCCCTATATTTGAACAGCGAATTATCGTTCGATGCTTCTTTCGAAGTGTTTTGGGGGAGAGGACTTGGTTCTTGCAGCAACAGGTGGCATGATAGTAGGTGCAGGGGGTAGCGGAAATTATGTTATGTAAAGGAATTGGGAGAAGGGGGTAGAAGTGATTGCAGCAGAGTTTTTCGAACGGGGGGTTGCCTTTTTATTCCTACGGTTTCGTCAAGTATGCAGGTCTGATTGGTAGTATATACATACAAGGTGTCTGCGCTGACGCGCATCGCTTATCAACGAAAGCGATCTCGAGACCATTGTCCAGAAGGGTTTGCTGAGTGAGGTGGAATGTCAACACATACATATATAC
Organism: Alaria marginata; assembly: GCA_037833945.1. Classification (NCBI taxonomy): domain Eukaryota; class Phaeophyceae; order Laminariales; family Alariaceae; genus Alaria; species Alaria marginata. The sequence goes on from JBBMKB010086630.1 coordinate 9,051, forward strand.
ATCACCGCATCGTGCTTGCCACCCGACAATAATATGAATACTGCGCTCTGTTGGTGCCAGACAGAAAGATTATTCCAGTGGTATATATAACTTCGAACTAATGGGAAGAACTGCGGGTCTTCTAAAAACATGTGGGAGATGTATGGTATAATATTGGCAATCGAGCAATACGCCAGATATAATGCCAGGATATAAGAGGCGAATGCGTTAACATGTAAACGATTGTACATCGTATCGTAAACAACCTGGTGAAGATTCGCGGGAAATCGCGAGCCACCCAGAGGACCACCAAACAGTGTGGATACAGTCCCAAAATAATATGACGACGAAATTCAGACGGGAGAAATTCACAAGAAAACGGACTGCTAGACATAAATGACGTGCTCGTACATATATACTTATACAGAATGGGTCCTCGAATAAGGCGGTCTGAGTAAGGCGGTATTCTGATATAAGGCGGTCAAAATGGCTTGCCGCGACTGGGTAATTGCACTCTTAACCTGGTTTGAACAAGGCGGCTTCTTCCAATAAGCCGGTCACTCTACTCTGACACACCACGCCTTCCGGGGAACCCCTACTACTGGAATGGTGGGCTGTGAACATTATGTTATCGCCATTCTATCATACGCCGTGGGCGGTGGATTGCCGGGCGTGCGTGTATGTGCACCAATCTCATACAGCGTACGGACGGAAAGCACCACTGCGCAAGGTACAAGACCCAACTTACGCACTGCTACTGCATAATGTACTGCTGTTTGTGTTGACGCATCGGCCATGAAGCTGTTTTCTGGGCGGCCATTGCTACTACTGTTGTGTGTGCCGCATGGCGATATGATAATCGATCTGTGTTATCGAGCATCCCAACCGAACGTCGGGGTTTCCGTGCGTTTGGCAGTACAGATGATTGACGATACAATTCAAGCCGTATGGAGAAACAGTAGACGGTGCCGAAAATATTACCTGCTGCTACTGGCTGTGCTTATTGCGCATTATTACCGCGCTGCTAGTAATCGCCGCTGCTGCTGGTGATGGGGGCACGAGAAAACAAGCCACACGACCCGCAAGGCAGGCGGCAACGAGCAGCAACTACGTGAGTTCCAGCCAGTATTCTCGAAATTCAGGCGCGAACCAAAAAATCCAGAACATTCTTGGAAATCAATAAAAACGAATGAACGAATGATTGTTGCATATCGCACTTGGACCGTAAATAAATCCCAGCTATTTTAGAAATGAGGATAACAAATACTGAATAGCGCCAAGCTCATCGTGCGCTGGGCGAACGAACCTAGTTGGTATTATGTTCATATCTGAAGTCATTGGATTCTTGGTTCGCTTTTATGTGCGGATGGTATGATTGGAACAAACGCGTCGTATACATTGTCGGATGGCAACTGCAATACTTATTATGAGTACGAGCTGTTTTCCGGTTTTACCAGCAGCTGTCATAAAGTAGGTGTTTGGGTTCATTTTGGAATCTGGACAACCGCCGACCATGATGAACAGAAAACAACCCCAACCCCCAACTGATATTTTTGGCGGGAGAGTAATAATAATGCATTCAACTCTAAACTACGGCTACCGCCCCGTGGGCAGCGAGTCGTAGTGCTCTTGACATGCGGATTATCTTCTTCACGCTCAATGTAGCGCAAGGCAAGCCTCCGAGCAGGCGGTACTACTTAACAGTCATCTCTTATGTGGCACCCTGAGGGTAACTCTACAAGAAGTTCTAAGTACTGTGGGATAATGATAGTATAGAAACTATTATATCGTCGCCGTTGTCACAGCCCAACGAGGGCCCCAGCTATTTCTATGCATGCATGGCATTCAAAGTCTCGTCTGCCTCCCGTTTTTTCTCGTGTGCAAGATCCTCTCGAGTATTCAGTCGTAAACGATGTTCTTGAACTCCAGGGCTACTAATGTTGTACCACCGTACGTAGTATTCATTAAGAAAAAAAACACTACTACCACGACTACTTATACTACTGTAATAGCTGTGAGATCGAGGACTGCCTCGAAGACTCCTCTTCGCAAGTTGTGCGTGATATTCCGATCGCGCGTGTTACGGGGTGGGTATGTCCTCATGAAGGATATAAGTCGGCGACTCCCCTTCTTAGTACTAGCTATTAATAGTACCAGGGTCGACAGGGTGATGCTAAGACGGCCAGAGTATCTAATCTATCTGCGCATGGAAACTATGAACCCCGTTGTTAGAGGGACAACATCTACATATCTGACGGCTGTGGAACGCACCAGCCTATTATTATATATTATCAAAAACAAAAAAAAACACAGTACAGCTGTGAGATCAAAAGTTCTTGATCGAAACTCATCTTTGCAAGCTGTGCGTGATACTCCGATCGCGCGTAATACAGGGTGTGTATGCCCTCACGAAATATATAGGTCGGCGGCTCCCCTTAGTGCTACGAACAACTAGTATCAGGGTGAACAGGGTGATCCTAATCAATCTGTGCGCGGAAACTATACAACCGTTTTGAGGGGGAAATCTGACGGCTGTGGAACGCTCCAGCTTATGATATATGCATAGTCATAATACCGGTAACGGGAGGGGGGGGGGGGTGTCCTCATTTCTTGCCTGGCAGTAGTCCTAAGACCATAGACCCTCGCATCCCTACCATGCCGGGACGGAGCACGTCGGGTTTTCACCGACCAGGCAGACATCGCTTGCACCAAGCGCGAAGCGCCGTGAGGTG
>JBBMKB010086641.1:0-11760 GCA_037833945.1 Alaria marginata
TCAACGTTGACATCACAATAAGCCGCAAGCCTTAGCTAAAATAGGAGTTTCTTAACTGCTGTCGCGTACTGTACTCGATCTGGACAGCAGTTTTTTTATGTCTCATTGCTGGCGCGAACGAATGTTACGAGTGAGTGTGATAACGGGATCAATACTTTTGCGTGTTTACCAGTACAGTGTACAGCAGTAGTAGATATACGAAATGACTTTCTTTGAGTTTTCATGTTTTTCTGCAATCTGCAATCTAGCTTGAAAACAGAGCTCTATCTATTAATATGAGACCTTGAGTATTTTACTGCTGTAGGTAGTCACCAGTCACAGATAGTTGTGGAAAGAGCAGGCTCTGGGGATCTGCAGCGCGTTACAAGGAAAAACAATGGTTGAGATTGCATGATAAGGAGTTATCAAGTAGAGCTTTGCGTGGAAGGAAGAGCGTTCCTCTGTGGGTGTCGTGATTGGCTATCCTGTCATTCATGCTACTACTGTGTTTTGGTACAGCATTGCTGCAGTTGTTTTTATATAACGTAAATCACCAGTCAGATGTGGAAAAAGCAGGCTCTCAGGTATCTATCTGTATTTTTTTCATACGAAGAAAAAAACAATGATTGAGATTGCATGATAACGAGTACCAAACTTTGTCTTTAACCCCTTTGGGGCTTCAGAGGGGAAAATTGACGAAATAATTTGACGATTCCAGAATCGGTTACACGAAGCAGCCGGGGGACACGCCGGCCAGAATGTGTGTTCAAAGCGCAACGGTAGAAGGCATACGACACACGCACGGCATTCTGATACTCGTATGATACTGCTGCAGGCTCTTCCTGGACGGTTGATGATATCGCAAATCTCTTGTTTTTGGTCGATATAAACGGGCCTCAAAAGGGTTAATAGTCGTGGTGTGCGCTTGTCGTACAACTCTTCACTGCCGCTGCACTGCGGGAAAACCCCCTACTCCAGCAGTAGTATTGCATATTTACTTCGTGTGACCGATGCTGTAACCGTCATATCGTCTCAATCGTCACTTTTTCTTCATTTTAAACCTCTCAAGTGGCAAAGGGGTGACCAAATAAAACGCGTTTTACCTGTGAGAAACAAGGCCACAGCTTGGTCATGCCGAGTTGCACACTGTATATAGCATACATTGTACACTGTACAGCAGCCCCACACCCCTTACCCTGTATTGTTCTATTGCCAACAGTATTATTAATACTAAGAGTACACCAACACAGACGCGTCTTATGAATACTAATCTACGAGAACAACAAGACCACAACTTAGGGTTAGGGTGAGAGTTGTCATGCCGCGTTTTGCATTGTACAGCAGCCCTTAACCCCTCACCTTGTAAAGCTAAGCTTTCATGAAAAATCGTCTGGGCTGGTCGGTCTTTACTTGCCGGGTTACTTGCCGGTTGGCTACTTTGTTTATTGGCTATATTATTTATTTGGTTTTCAATTGTTTTCCCCCCCTTTTCTACGTAAGACACCCCCAGGAATTCAAGCCAACCACCTCCCGAAGGGGAAGCTTGTAGTGTACTATTAATAGGCCAACCAGACGCGTCTATCAATACTAATCTACAATAACAACAATGCCACAACTTAGGGTTAATCGTCAGGATTCTCACGCCGAGTTGCCCATAGTACAGCAGCCCCTAACCCCTCTCGCCTTGTCATGCCCAATTATTAGACCAAACACATGTGTCTGTCTATATATCTGCGAGGAACAATACCACAGCCCGTGACCCCTCACCTTGCCAGCCATCCCCAGGCTTAGTGCGCTTCATGATGAGTTGCACGGGGCACCGCGTTACCAGCCCCGATCCCCGTGGAAATTGGACGCCGGAAAGGGCCTCCAGCACAGAGCTCTTACCGCACGATTGGTCACCCATCACAGCGATCTGCAGCATGAATCACGTGGGGGGAAGCCATATAAACCAGGGTTTTCCACGGGTCGGATCATTGCTAGCGGGTCGGGCCGGGTCAGGGTGACCTCGACCCGACTGGTGATATTTTGAACACCTCCTGACCCGACCTGACCCGACAGGAGAGACTTCGGACACCTCCTGACTCGACCTGACCCGACTTGAGAGACTTCGAACACCTCCTGACTCGACCCGGCTCAACCCACGAGATTTTATAAAAGCCGCTTGACCCGACCCGCGGTTCGGATCATGACCAGCTAATCATGACCCGTCAAAAGCCCTGATAAAGCCCTGATATCTATGTGCATGGTAACGAGAGTTTCTAATTTTCACCGGGTCAAAAACTATGGACCCGTTCTTAGATCGCTCAAGCAGGATTGTACGTCCGTCCGTCGCCACCGACCGAAAACGACGCACACACCTTGTCGACAGTTACAGGTATTAACAGTACAAATATTCTGCTGCGCGAGTCCCTAGCGACAGCTTACACTAATATTAATATGAAATAGGTACAACATCAGCCGTCGACGTATAGTCTATATAGTCAACTAATTGAGGGTTTATTTTTGGATCGACCGCAATAAAAACGTCATCACATTTTTCCTGGTGTATACTATCTCACGAGGTATAATACCAGGCACATATGTATAGGTTCAAGCGGCAGACCAGGATACAGACCAATACCAGGCACCGACATGTTACAGGGTTAGACTACAACGTTAGTAATAGTCACAGGATGTACGGCGTAAGTTGAGAATACAGAAACGGGCTGCCCTACAAGGGTATTCAGTACCAGTATTCAGCAGCGTGGTAAATATGTGGTGGAAGGCCAGATAGCAGGACGATACGCAGCAGGACAATAGGAGACCATAGGACGATATCGCAGTGCATACGAGCATGCCTTCGAGACCCTAGGTCTGGCCGATGTAACAGGTACCAGGTACTCGTTAGCCCGTACCCGGTACGTGCGTAGCTCGCACTGTACGTACCCTAGGGCAAATATCAAATACCAAACATACCAAGGGTGTGAAACATACCAAGGGTGTGTTAGGTAAGGTATACCTATGCCCGGGTAAGTTTGTTTTTAGGTCGTACCTAACGTACCTAGAACTTAGGTGAGGTATTGACGGCCGTACCTAACGTACCTAACACTTAGGTAAGGTATTGAGGTCGTCCCCAGGCTAATACCTAAACCCGGGTATTTCGTCGACGGCTATACCTAAACCCGGGTAAGGTATTGAGGTCCGTACCTATCGTACCTAAAACTTAGGTAAGGTATCGTGGTCCGTACCTAACGTACCTAACACTTAGGTAAGGTATCGAGGCCCGTACCTAACGTACCTAAGCGTCGGGTACGGGTACATACCCGTGTATTTTACCCGGGTATACCTAAGTACGTATGATACCTTATTATGAAAAATAACACACCCTTGAAACATACTGCTCATCTGCTCATACATAGGAATCACCGCCGCAAACCGCAAACCTCAGTTGTTCCGCATCGCCACAAAGAAACAGCGTCCAAAAACGAGTGCTATAAGTTGGATGTTGAAATGCAAGCATCACACACACCTGGGGTAGACTGAGCTCATCCTGGATGCCTTGCGCCCTGAGAGAGTCTACGAGGTCTAGCCAAGGGCGGACCTCTCTCTCGATGGCCTCATCGAGCTTGTTCACTACGCCTCTCCCATCTTCGCTCGTAAGGCTTCGCGAGACCTGTCGGTGCCCAGCCCAACAGAATCAGTCGAATACAAAGTATACGAGTTGGTGACAAAATTATAGGATAGCTTGGAGAATAGCAGTAGCAGCAGCAGTACTACAGTAGTAGTAGTTGTGTAGTAGTATAACAGCGGTATATTATTAGTCCACGACAGCAGTAGTATCGTATGAGCAGCACGGTAAATATTATATTAGGGCTGCAGACGGTCTTGGGGCAGCAGCAGCGCAGCAGCAGCAGCAGCAGCAGCAGCAACAGCAGATAACGCGCCCTCACAATGCGGCGAGATGTCGCAGATAAACCTGACTTCTGGCACGTCTATTTTCTGCATCTGTCAACCTGCTCGAAGCAAGCTCTGTGGGCACCACTGTTAGCCCCAAATGATGAGCACGACGCAAGCACAGGCTGCTGTGAAGCTGCTTGCTTGGTAAATGGCTCAAGTAAGGCACGGCATCGCAAACAACATCAGTACCTAGCGGTAGCAGGTCTTCGCAAATACCTTCACGAGTATATAGAAGGTAGCAGAAATGGCACGGAAAAGAACGAACAAAGTTACCAGTCCTAGGATGAATTGAATCAAAGCATTGCCCACCTCTCTCTCCTTCTCCTTGCCATTCGTAGGCTCTTTGCTTGATCCCTCCATGAAAATTCAGCCCTCCCTGGTCCCTGTCCTGTGCGCTGGTGGTACCGGGATGGTCTCTGCGTCGCGGTCGCGATGGTCACTTCATTCTGCTTTTTGGGCCGTATATCCCCCTACTAAAACATGCCCCCCAAATTGTATGAAACTCCATTTGTGCCTTTCGCTTGGCTTTCGTTGCAAGTGCTACAGTGCGAGTTCTGCTTGGCATATTCCACACGGAGGGCGGGTGCATCATCTCACTGGTATGTCGCACTATACTGCCATATCCTCTGTCTTATGTTGCAGATAAAACTATGAGAGAACACGAAATGTCGACTCTGTTCTCAGCCCTAGGATGCCCGCACGAGCGGTGTCGATGCTATCCCCACGAGTACCGGTGCCCTGTGTTGCACCTGCTTCCTTTCCCATCCACGACTCCAACACAACATACCCTTCCACCACCTACCCTCACGTAGACCTGGGAACTGAGTTGTCCATGTGCGTAACTCTCCTGACGCCGAATTCCAGCAGAACGTCTCGCAATTCCCACCGCAACCTCGCTTGCATCTCTAACACAACAGCTTTTCATAACAAAATGACGTGTCTTCTCTGCTGCTCCTTCCCTCCTTCCTCTCAGCAGCAAGTAAGGACACTTTTGAGGTGCAGGAGTGTTCTGCCAGCACAATGCCCACGCTTGGAGTAAACCGAGATGAGCTGTTCGATGCCCTCGGGCAGGTGTACACGGAGCAGGAATTCGACGAGCTTTGCTTCGAGTTCGGCATCGAGCTCGATGAGGTCACCTCCGAAGCGAACGAGCTAGAGAAGCAGTCTCAGGTCAGTCGTCTCGTTCTACGCAGCAAGTCTGCAGTTATTAGTAATTACCAGGTACCGGTAGCTCAGATCTATTACAGGACAGCTCGCGCACTATTAATAGCTGATCTGTCTCCCGTAGCTCACGCCTGACAAACCTGTGTAGAAGAGCGATCAAATAGGTAGCTACGTGCAGCTCTTATTCCCGCTGGAAAAATGTGCAGAATACGGCAGGTGCCCACCTTGCTCACCCTTGCTCACCCCCGGCAAACATGGACAGAAGAGCTGTCTCCCACAGATCACAGCCGGCAAACCTGTGCTACGTAGCTCATGTAGATTTAGCTCTTACAGATCTCACACGGTCGACATATGTGCTACCTGGCCTGCAGTGTCAGCCTAAGTAGAGGCAGCACCATCTTCCACATCGATCACCTAAGTTCTGGGATCCACAGCTTGTCGCTGCTAATATCATGTGCGGACGTGGTGCCGTTAGAGCTGCTGCCCCCGGCGGTTGCCACGCTGTGTACAGTAGGGGATTGTGTTTGATTGTTTGTGTGTGTGGCAGCTTGTTGATGTAGAAGCTGAAGCTCTCAGCTAGTTTCCTCCGGTATGATACCACACGAATCTGCAATAGAACAAAATCAGAGCTAATCATACCAGGACAGATAAGTTGGAAATTCTAAAGCTTGCGATCTTTGTGCGGAAGAGCTACCTCGGATAGATTGCGCCCCCGGCAAACATTTGTAAAGAGCTATCTCCTACAGACCACACCCGGCAAACACATGGTGCCACCCGTAGCTCTCACAGATCACCCGTGGTGTATACATGTGCAGAAGAGTTGTCTTCGATAGCTCCCCGCCGGAAAACATTTGCAGAAGAGTTATCTCCTACAGATCACACCCGGCAAACATGGTGGTATGATAGCTCATATAGCTCTTGCAGAGATTGCGTGATCTATCCCGAAATGAGTTAGATCCGAGCTACTACGGTGAGATGATCTGTTTTATGATCGTCCCATCACAGTATACCAACTCGTGAGCAGCAGTGTTCGTATCGCTTGCTTCTGTGCCCTTCGCTCTTCGCCATATGTGGCTATATTGCATGCTGTATTCATACATTGATCTCCCGGAATGATAATACCAGGTGGCGGGTGGCAAGGACATGAACACGGACCATGCTGTCCATAGTCCATACCGGTAGTCCATATTCCAAGGCAACCCTAACTGCTATAATGTCATGTACAGCCAGTACGTGGTGTTATGCTGTCGTACATACATCTGGTGCTTAAGGCCTAAGGCGAGACGCCTTATATAGAGACTAGTCACCTACTGGTGTGATGGCAAGGCGAGTACGACTACAAGTGCACGGCGACTGCAACCCGCTTGTCACAGCCAGTAGGTCGCCTCATGACGAGAGCACCACTACTATGCACAGTGGGGTATCCGATTTAAGAGCCCCTCGAACCAGACCTGTATTCCCGCTCATATCTCCGTACCGCTCTCTTCTCAGAGTGGGTATCACATAGGTTAGTTAAGCAATCACAAGGCGTTTCAACCCGATTTGACCTATCTCAAGTCCGTTTTCTCTTATTTTGGAAGCTCTTAAACCGGGTACCCCACTATATACGAATTGCGCCCTTCTTGGTAATGACATGACATGATACTGCTGCTGTGTTGGAACGAATAATTACTTTCGATGAATTGCAGGGAGGGGCGGCGGCGGCAGGAGGGACAGGAGGGGCGTCCACGGACGTTGTCTACAAGATCGACATACCGGCTAACCGTTACGACCTCCTTTGTATCGAGGGCCTTGCAAGGGCTCTCAGAGTCTTCTTGGGTGAGTTCTAAGTTCCCATGCTGCATCCCGAGTCTATGCACTTGTGCTGTCTTCACATTAAACCGTTGTGTTCTACAGTGGTAGCACCCAACGGGCACACCCAGTGTCCGTTCTGATTCTTCATTCTAGCGAGACACAAAATTATGTGTTTACACTGACTGTACCAGGTATATTGCCTCACAGTATTACCTCAGGCAGTACGAGTAGTTTATCTCGCTTCTTACTCGTTACGATACAATAAGGTACGACGTACAGGAGTACGGGAGTGTTTTATTTCAAGGGGGCGGTCAAACGATCGAAGATGTCGCGGCCAGGAAAGCTACAGTTCATTAATACCTTAATACCCAACTTCTGTGTTCCGTTAGGTCGAACACGTTTTTTGCGCTGAATTCCTCCCTGCCTTCAATATCGATGCATAAGAGCAAGTGCATTTGCGTTTAATAGAATCCCCGATACGTATGATATCATACGCGCACAATTGTGCCCCAATCAGTCTTAGTCTTGTGCCACCGAAACGTATCTCTCTTTGCCATGCCCGAGCATCAGCCCACCCGCCTGAGCTCGAGGTATTTCAATCGCTGACTGAAAACGCGGTTTTGCAACGCCCCCGCTCTGCCAGACAAGGAAAAATCGCCGGTTTTCCACACCGTGGAGCCTGCCGGTGGTGCTTCAGAACGTCAAAAAATGACCGTCGGGTCTGGCGCGGCTAGCATACGTCCGTACGTTGTGTGCGCTGTGCTGCGCGGGGTTACCTTCGACGCGAAGAGCTACAAGAGTTTCATGGACTTGCAGGTGAGCTCCCCCCCGCCCCCCGACCTCCGACCCCCCCCCCCTGCATATTTCGCATTCGTGCTGCACTAGGCTCCTGTAGTGTAAAAACTACGGCGCAACGCTGGGGCGTTGTCTTAGTGCCAAACTTTACGGGTCAACCTGGTGTTGGGACAAGGGGAACATCGGCCTTAGTCTCGAGACACACGCATCGCAATAGCTACATACCCTATGCTGCTCCTTGTTTTCGTGCTTGAAATTGTTCGACGAAGACCTCGATCTAACAGCTGAAGGGTACGAGTATTTCGTGTTTTTCCTCTAAAATTCGTCTTGCTGTCATGTTCTGTGATGGAGTGCTTAACCCCTCTATAACTGCAGCCATGTTTTTGGCGACGAAATACTTGGAATTAGAGTAGGACCGTCTTTTCAGTGGTACAAGGGTTGAAGGGACCCTTTTGCCCTGCACCCGCGTTTTTTGCGACAAACCACTTGAAATTTGTGTAGTTTTTTTTCGCGGTCGAAACGGGTTAACGCTGAACGCGCTTTTGTGTGGTATCATATGCCTCCCTCTGACTGTTGTACTGCGCAGGACAAGCTGCACCAGAACATTTGCCGTCGCCGCACGCTGGTGGCCATCGGGGCGCACGACCTCAACACCGTCAAGGGGCCCTTCCGCTACGATGCCGTGCCTCCGTCGGACATCGACTTTGTGCCACTCACGCCTAGCGACAAGGTATGATATGTATCTCATCACACGTCGGGCAGATAATGATCTATGCTATTCATGATCGATGTCATGATCTATGCCATTCATGGCAGATAGATCTCTGGTTTATCTGATCTGTATGCGCTATTAAACATCGATGCTTCTTGGGGAAGACAGCCGGATGATATGAATGATCTGCCACAGGTTTGCTGGGTGTGATCTATACTACACGGATCCTGCACAACATATCATCATGACAGATCTAGATGATCTAGATGATCTAGGTGCTCTATACATTGATAGTGATCTGTCCGATGGGTGCAAGGTATTTAGTGGGGGTCCCCCTATAGGGCCGGTTGAATAGTGCCACTTCTCTCTAAAGTGCCGGTGAAAAGGCTTCAGCTGCAGATGCAAGGCACGATACGACTGCCGACCCTTTTTACTAAAAAAAAAACTCTGGAGCTATGATATCGAGGATTTCGTCGAAACTCATGTTAATAAGCTGCGTGTGATTCTTCGATTGATCGTGCTGCGGGGTGTTTATGTCATACTGAAGTATTTAGTCCTCATTAGTCGTTAGTCCACATTAGTCCTAATTTGTCCTAATTTGTCCTCATGAAGGATATAGGTCGGTAGCTCCCCTTTTTGAACCATAGACGAACAGCCAAAAGCCACGCGTTTCATTGCCGCAGGGCGCGAGTTTCGTTGGGCTGCGGTTTATTGGCTGGCTGTCCGATTTGCCGAGCAAAATTTAGCGAGGAATTTGTTTTGGTGGAAAATGGCGAGGTGTGTCGAAAATGGTGGTAGATGGCGAGGCGTATCGAAAGGTACTGTCGACGTTTGTTCAGATGCTTCTTTACATGCTTGTCTTTCCCCGATGACCACGTTTTTATGGACCGGCTTAAGCGCGTATATTTACATACCAGGTACTTGGTTAGACTAGAAGTGTATCGTTCAAGTTGCCTCGTGTTCTCGCACCCTTATGAAATGTTTTCAAGTCTATGCGAGTTGTCCAGCCAAGAACGTGGTGTTCACTCGATCGCCTCTGAAACTACTGTTTTGAACGTGTCGAAAAGGCTGTCCTGTGATTATTTCACACTACCCCCCCCCGCGCCTTTTGCGTCACAGGGTGCCTTCGCGGCCAGGGCGCTGTTGTTGTGATACGCACTTGGAGAGAGCTGTCACGTTAAAGTTGCCTCTTGTTCTCGCATCCTTTGCCTGCTGTCCTGTATTTCCCGTTGTGATACACGCTTGGTGACAATTGTAATGCTTTACGTTGCCTCGTGTTCTCGTACCCCTGGCCTGATGTCTCGTGCTTTTTGCACACCACCCCTCCGCGCCGCTACTGACAGGGTGCTTTCAAGGCCAAAGAACTGTTGGATTTTTACAACACGGACCCATCTGTGAAGCACCTGAAGCCCTATACGCCCATCATTTACGACAGCGAGGTGACGAAAACGGAACACCCCGAGTCGGCGTGTAGATAGCATGACCCTACGGTACTGCTGTGCTCCCTCATCCGGTTTGCAAGGTTTCACACCTCGGACAGATCACGATCTAGATAATCTATGCACAACAGATCCTATAGCTGCCGTTATGATATGTTCTGCAGGATCTGTGTACGAAGTATGTAGCTAAATACAGATCCAACGCAGGAAACATGTGCTAGATCATGCAGATCTTACGGTTCCCACCCGGCAACATGAGCCATAGACCAAACAGATCTTCCCTGAACGATCTAGATAGTCAATTGGGGATAGATGATCTATAGATGATCTGTCCGACGTGTGCAAGGCTTATCCTGGCTTTTAGATTCGCTCACGGGAGTGAACATGTCAGTGCTCGTGGCAGGTGCTCCGGAGCATGAGCACTACACAACCTTGATTTGTTGAGAGTAATATCTATACCGGAAATATTCAGAGGATATGCTGCGGAGCATGAGCACTCCAGCCTTAATTTGTTGAGAGTATCATCATTACAGGCAATATCGAGAGGATATGCCCCGGAACATGAGCACGCCAACCTTAATTTGTTGAGAGCACCATCATTGCAGGCAATATCGAGAGGATATGTACTACCTGGTACATCATATCTATCCTAGATCTTAGAGCAACCGTCTGTATCGTGCGCTGTTTTGGCGGTCAGCGACTCTGCTCTCAGCGTCGTACGTGCTCGTCTTAAAACATCGACATCGCGTACTGCTGTCGATACGGTCACCATTTTGGGCGTTGTTTACGCTGTGGAGTTATTATTTGCTCCGCGCATGTCGAGCCCAACTGCGCTGGGTCGCCGGACCATGGTTATTCTCGGTGTGCTCGATGGCGGCATGCCGTGCTCCGTGTTCTTGTGTTGCTTTATCTACGGTGACTTCGCTAAATTGCTGTGAAGTGAAAACACATTTTGGCATTGCTATGTCTTGACCGTATATTTTACAGGTGTACCCTGTGATCAAGGACTCAAACGGGGACGTTTTGTCGCTCCCCCCGGTTATCAACGGCCACCTTAGCCGCATCCGACTGGAGACGACGGATGTTTTTATCGAGTGCACTGCCACCGACCTGACGAAGGCCAACATCGTGCTGGATACCATGGTCACCATGTTCAGCCAGGTAAGGCTCGTTCCTAACGGACTAACAAAAACACGGTTCCTGACAAAAAAAAACACGATTCGTAACTTTTGCTAATTCTGAACTGTCACGTTTTTCAAAACAATATTCGCGTTTTTTTTGTCACGAATCCTGACATCAATTTTTATGGAAATTTCCAAAAGTTGTCAAAATCAGGATTCGTGACAAAATATCACGATTCGCGAAAAGGTCAAGTTTTTTGTCACGGTTCCTGGCTTTTTTTGTGTTCGGTAGGAATGAATGACCCTAAGGACGAAAGACAAGCAGTGCACGCACCTGGAGAAAAGTTGGCAGACCCATACTTATTTCGAACCGCGGGCTCTCCCCTCAAGGACCACCTAACGTATACCAGGTACCTGGTAGATACAAGGGGGTAAATGTAATTAATTTTATGTGGAATAATCTCATTTAGGGGGTTGAATTCGTTATTTTCGGGATTCGGAGAGACCATAGAGTAATGTCTTGAATACCTCGCCGAATCGAAGCAACAATCCGATTGGCCTGGTTAGTTTTCTCGCATCTCGACCCCTACATCTCCCCCCCACGCCGCCGCTTTCTTTGTTCGGTCAACCATTGTCAACCATTGTCTTCCCCTCCCACCGTCTGCTATCTTCTACTGTCGTATGTTGTACGCTTGTGTCTGTTGCGCGCTTGTGTCTGCAGTACTGCGGGGACAAGTTTTCCGTGGAGCCTGTTGACGTGACGTATGACCACAGCGGGGAGAAGCAAACGACACCCCTCATGTCTACGAGGACAGAG
>JBBMKB010086652.1:0-11759 GCA_037833945.1 Alaria marginata
AGACACTACATATTTGAAGTGGACCTCTCATCACAAGAGCGTCTCACGACCAACGGCACCGCCGCAGGTCCTTCGGGCTACCCGGTCCCACCAAAGAATGTGCCCCCTGATCAAGCCAATGAGGTCTTCCGTATTACGACCCCTACAAGCTTTTCTGAGTCACATGCCCTCCCCCTTACTGAGCAGGGACCATGCCCCGTCCCCGGTGTTGTCACGATGGACGATTCCTCGTTCACCACCAAAATCAAGACTCATAGTGGCCCTGCGTCCGTTTAGTTCGGATGCGTCGCTCTTTTGGATACGGAATTACCACAGTCTTTCATTAACCGCCATGCCTGGGATCACATGAAAAATACTGGCGCGGCATCAAATGTCTGCGAAATAAAAACACCGGCTTGATTTTGAAGCCATCTCTCATGAGACCGAAAATGAGAACCGAAAATGCAACCCGAATCTCTGTTTTATATGTAGTTTCGCTTGATTTTGACCCGGAGTCCTACCGAATCGGGCTCACTCTTCTCAAAGTGCTTGCGGCCGTTTGGTGAGAGGTATCCAGATCCGTTATTTTTTTTTCCAAAGGCGTCCTTCGAATTTTTTACGGTGTTGTCATTTTCGGATAACAAAATCAGCAAGAGAGTCTCGGTTATAAATCTCTGTTTCATCCGAATAGTTGGCCTATTTTCCGGATAAATCGTATCGGAAACTGATTAATTGAAAAACGTAGCGTATCGTCAATTTTTCTAACTTTTATCCTGAAGAAACGGCAAACGTCGTTGGATGCGTCTCGAAAAATGGCTATCGAAATATGAGAAAAGCGGGCGCGCGATTTTCTCGTACTCCGGGTCAAACACGCCTGCGAAGGTGCTGAAACCTCCATTTTCGGTTCTCAGAATCGGTTAATTTTAAGAGTTGGCCTAAGACAGGATTTTGCTTAAAATTTCGCCATTAATAGTGGTCTTTTTTTAGTGCCGATGGAAAACCAAAGAGATAAATTTCTTAGGAAACTATCTGATTATTTAGAAGTAGTATATAAGGTTCCTACGGTTCAACCGTCTCTCTGGGACACAGAGTGTTATCACTGTTGAAATATGACGGCTCAGTATGTCAGACTGAGAAGATGATCCAAACACAGAGACAAGAGCAAGGACAGAAGCATCAGGGACAGAAAGGATGTGTGAGCAGTGCGGGAGCACTGCACGCTGTTGCTTCGGAGCTCAAGTCCAGGTCAGGCCACCGGAGTCTTCCACGAATCCACGACGGGTGATCCGTTGAGCGGGAGAGGCGTGGACAGCTGGAAGGCGAGGTGCGGACGAGCCGTTCTCCCGACACACCCAAGAGAAATATCCTACGATGATCGTAGGCTTGGGGTTTCGACTATTCGAGTAGGTGTGTTGGTCCCAGTGACATGGTATCCACATCACCCCCCAGTTTATGGTGATTGAGCTTGAACTCCACCAAAACTCGAAAGCAATGGAACCATGGACAATGAAAGGGTCCCAAGACGTCTACTATTAACAGTTGACATTTTATACTTCCAGAGGCGAATCGCTCAACGCATTGAGTATTTTTTCACATTTTTTGTTTTAGCAAGATAAAATAAATCATTGCCAAACAAAGTGGAAACATGTGGACAGCGGTACCGTGGACATTCAGTCACCCAATTTTATTGGTAAATATCCGGACAAGGATCGGACAGGAAAAATGAGCGATGACAAAAGAGTAATTTGTTCGCAGACGACATGATAAAACAGATCGCGGACATTGCGGCTGGCCAGCTTTGGGTTATGACAAGACATCAATGATCCTGACAATGGCGTGCCGGAGCAACGACAAAAATATGAAATTATCCCGGGATTGATAGCAATTTTATGCTAATATTTCGCACGGTACACGGCTGTACGCGTGCGCTCGTCGTGTATATAACATGGCTGAAAAGGCTCTTCAAACGTCAAGGCACATGTAATATGCTCAAAAGCAACATGTTGACATACCTGACGGAGACAACTTATATGTACCGGACTTAGGGTGGACACCGTGGACATCGAGTCGCGTCCCCCTCCGACATGCGGGTGTTGGGTGATCAGAGCGCAACTGTTTGTTGCGGACAGTAAACAGAACTGAAAACACTACGGGGTGTTTGGAGTCACAAGAGTCAAATGGGTTTTCTGCAGAGCCTGGCATGTCGCTCTTTTTCAGGAGGCTCCTGTGTTGGCGCAGAAGTGCCGCACGATGTCCCCGGTACTTTGCGTCTGTGGGTGAAATCGTGGGCTAAATGCGTGGGTATAGACAATAATGCAGACGCGTCGGACATGGTGCACGAATGTGTTTTGCACAGCAGTTTTTTTTCGTGCTTGATTCATTCCGGGTATTGGAAGGCTTTTGGTTGGGTTCCATTGCGACCGGTGTTACTAATGCATATATATCTGGGTTGCCTACGATTGTCGGGTGGCGAACAACAAAAAAGTAACGTATTCAGCTTGGGGCGTCGAGCAGACTGCGGGCATGCCGCGCCTCTACAGGAAAAGTGTCTGCTCTAGCTGACACTCTGGACATCCGCCATTCGAGGCACGTGAACGGCCCGTCTGCCTTCGAGAAGGACGAGACTAGAAGACACCCGATCCACTTTGCGCCGTCGGGATGTGGCGGGTCATGTTTACCAGCAAATTGGTAGTAGGTACATAATTCACAAGAAAAGGGATGGTATGACCAAGCGATGAAGAGGGAGGAGAAGGGTTTGCCCCGTTTTCTGGCCCCAAATCGTTGTGCTTCTCACCAGCAGGACCCGAAGGATGCGTCACTCCGGTGTATGTTTGCTCGAATGCATTCGGTGGCTTTCTTGTGTACGGATGCTATTACCCGCTCCCCAGCACGATGTGCTGCTGTGACAAGTTGACGCCTTCGGTCAAGAAGCCAATGAGACCGTTCCCCAACCCCGATGGCTACACGGAAACCTCCGGGCGATGCCGGCACAACGTTCTAGAGAATGCCGAATTTCACAGGAGGGCCGTTGGCCTGGAACTGCGTGCCAAGGTGGACGTCTGCGCTCTTGCGGACAACTACGGGCGGGACGTTCACATTGTCTACGGAGGTTTGATGATCAGATAGGACCCGCAGATCCTTGACCGCATGCGACTTAGCCGCCCGCACAAACCTATGCCTCTTCTTCTTTTTCCTAGGGCATACTTTTTCAAGTTCGCCATATGCTTAAATTCTTCCCCTACGAGAGACGTCTGCACCTGCTCTAGGCTAAACCCTTTCTCCAGCTTATCCTTTACGGTCGCCTCGACCACAGCGTTCTTCTTCAAAACAGCGAGGAAAAACATTTTGAGCGGCAGGTACTTGGTGTACCGGTGGTAGGCGATCATGAACTGGTACGGCGCCGGCGAAATCAGCTCCTCGGTGTCCTCGAACGCCTGCTTCTCGTAAATGTCGTAGCACGCCATCATGTGATGTCGTTCGTTCCAAGGGCATCCATGTTCCCTAGCTCACGTCGATACTTTTAAATTATTGATCGCGGCAGCGTTGTAGCACATGAGCTGATCCCACGGGCAGCCGTCACGCCTAAGCCTCGGCCACTCCAACACAGCCATATCTCCACGTGTTGCTGCCATCGAAAACATACATGAATCCCCAAGAGCAAATACTATCACGCGCCTACTTGACAATGTCCAAACGACCCGCGAAGGCGGCCCTGTCGCACACCGTGGCATCTAGCTCGGGCCCGTCCAACCACAAGCACTTCAAGAGTTCGAGGTGGCCGTTTTTGGCGGTGATGGGGTGCAAACAAGGTCCGAAGACACAGGTTTGTTTTTCAACCACCTCATGACTTTCAAGTGGCCACCGGCCGCGGCGGCGTAAGCCGTGTACATGTCCACCCCCTGGCCTAAAACCCACCGACTAAGGCTGCGTGTTCAGAAGCCTCGTTGCGAAAGACACAACCCTCTTCAACAGCCACTTTGCACGAATCAAGCCTACCGAACAGCGCGATATTCTTGCAAACTTGGAGGTTGCTCCTGCACAGCCCAGCCCGCTCCCCAAACACTCGTGCGGCATGTCGATGCTGGTTTCGCGGATACGGCATCTGGTGGTTGTGGGAGAGGTATTTTACGCTGTTTTCTAGCCCCGATCAACGCACGCGAAGGGTGGGAAGCTCTCGTTGTCCACGAAGGTTTTTAGATGGGAGACGACGCTCATGACGATTGGAAATCTTGGAGTAGGGCGAGCATTCTTGGTACTCATGATTGCGTTAGTGAACGAGAGATGACTGAGCAGTTGTGGTAGTCGGGAACTGTTCAAATGAAAGAATGGATGGGCAGGACAGTCGACGAGTGGGGCCAAAGCGAACCGTTTAAAGTCGGTCCACTCACGAGAATCCAGAAATCGGGCTGAGGCTGGCTTTTAATCCCTGAGGCTAGATCGTCTAAATGTTGAGTAACATATATGTACTGATTATCGTTAGCGTCAGATATTGGAGTCCATCGGCAGGTAGCTCTGCTGTTGTGCGTTTGCAGATAACAAGTAGTTAGGCCGGGAAGCCCTGGCTGTGCTTCTGGCCATTTGCAGATAGCAAGTAATTGGGTTATTTGGGTCGTGGAGTCCTGGTCGACTTTTGCGTAATTACAGATAGCAAACAATTCGGGCCGGAGAGCCGTGGCTCTGTTCGTCCATGGCCGGCGAGCCTTACTCTGCTTTTGTCGATTCACATACAGGAAATAGTTGGACCGAACAACCCGTGTCTGTTTTGTCCTATATTGCAGATAGCATGTAGTAGGACCAAAGACCCCTGGTCTGCTTTTGTCCTTTTGTAGATATCAAATATAGTTGGGCCGAAGAGCGCTGCTCTGCTTTTATTCCTTTGAAGAGAGCAAACAGTTGAACCGAAGAGCCTGACATCTGAATCTGCTCTTATCCTTTTGCAGATAGCAAGTAGTTGGGTCGAAGAGTTCTGGTCTACTCTTGTCGTTTTGTAGACAGCAAATAGTTGGGCCGAAGAGCCCTGCTCTGCTTTCGTCCGTTTACAGGCAGCAACCAGCTCGGGCCGACGAGCCTTGGTCTGCTTTCGTCCTTTTGTAGAACGCAAATACGTGGGACTGAGGAGCGTCGGTCTGCTTTTGTCCTTTCGCAGATAGCAAATAGTTGGACCGAAAAACGCTGGTCTGCTGTTGTCCTTTGTAGATAGCAAATAATTGGGACTGGGGAGCGTCGTTCTGTTTTTGTCCTTTCGCAGATAGCAAATAGTTGGACCGAAAACCCCTGGGTCTGCTTTTGTCCTTTTGCAGATAGCAAATAATTAGCGACGGGGAGCCCTGGGTCTACTTTTTTCCTTTTGCAGATAGCAAGTAGTTGCGCCGAAGAGCCCTGGGTCTGCTTTTGTCCTTTTGCAGATAGCAAGCAGTTGCACCGAAGAGCCCTGGGTCTGCTTTTGTCCTTTCGTATGTACAACATCGGACCGAAGTACAATTTCGTGCGGCAGCATGGAACGGAATTCCCAAGCGCGAACAACTTCTCCGGCTCCAAGTTTTCTACGAGGAACGGTAAGCTCTCTACGTCGCAGAACGCGGTATGCATGAAGCGAAACAAGACTGTGAAGAAGGAATCACAGAAACAAAGAGAGAAGCGCCCCTTCTATGCCAGAGAGAAGATTGGTTGTGAACACAAATCCGAAACGAGACCCTTCTGGGCGCGGCAACGTGTCCCCAAAGATTGCCAACGTTGCGAAAGACGTTGTCAGAGATATCAAGAAGTCACACACGGCTGAAGCAGGATCCGAAGCGCTTACACCGGGGCAGACTTTTGTTGTACGCATTCAACGTGAAAACAGCAATCCACCTGGAAGGAGAGACAAGACTTCTGTGCGCCGAAAATAAATTGTTCCGCGTCAAATCGGGGTTTACAATGGTGATACGTCAGCTGGGGAGATACTTCGCATCAAGGAAGCCTTCAACAATAGGGGAGAGACGGACTTGCTTATCTTTCGCAAGGCGGGGAGTGTCGATGTAGACCTCCAGTGTACGTCAAAAGTTTGGAACTTCCCTCAGACGAATCAGATCATCGGGCCCGCGATCAGATTCAAAAGCCACCAAGACGTGTCAAAACAAGCATGTAGACGTTTGTATTTACATATTTGCACACAGCGATAGTCGCACGGCGCGCCAAGCCGTGCGCACCCAACCGTATCGATGGCGAGACATATGGGTTAGATGAGTAGGGCGTGAAGCTTTGCTTTTTCGCGTGCACTCTACTGCGGAGAGGATAAGCGGTGGAGGGCGGGCGTGGGCGGAATATCGTTAGCTGCCTGATCAACAGAACTTAAAACGAGGGTATACACGCCGGCGGAGACGGCAATAAGTCGCGTTGCTTGGGCGGGCGCACCCCACGAAAAAGCAGCGTAACGGTGCAGCACGGAGAAGCAGCAACGGCAGCAGGGAGAAGTCGTGGAGGGAGCAAACGAGTTTTGTATCGCCAGCCGGAACGAAGAAAATTCTGGTATTGTAATCGCTGGGCGAGTGGGAACGTTTGTAATAGGTTGAAATGTTCGCAAAGATGACGTAGTTACTTTTTTTTGTGGTCATATTTACCTTGTTCGGTCTAAGTAGAATGCACGAAAGATCGTACTCAAACTGGAGATAGTAAAATGAAAATTTTTCTTGAGTATTATTTTTTTTGCTTGAAAGAAGGAAGAAGGAGGGGGCATATGGCTTCAGAGGTGCTCGCCCTTGCGGGTTGACTCGGGCCTGATCGTCATATTTGTGCTAGGCATTGTTTTGAACTGAACTGAACTGAACTGAACAACAACAAAGAGTTGCAACGACACTGTGAAAGTTTAGGTTCCATTGTGTGTTTTTCAACTTTGTTTTTGGGGCAAGGAAGGATGATTCAATAGTATTGAAGCTGGGAGGGCTAGTACTGTTTTATTTTTATTTTTGTAAGGTTAAAAGAAATAATATAGTGTTTGAGAGGTTTTCGCTCGTTAGGATGAGTTTCCTCTTTACATCGCCACTGATTAACGTCGTAGGCTTTGGACACTTCAAGATTTGATTCGTCAATTTTTATTTTAGTTTGAAGAGCCAGAGAGGGTGTCGGTATGACTCTTCAGCATTGACGGTTACGTGTAGGTTCGCGTGTCGGTTCGACGGGCTATTGATAGGATTGTACAGTAGACGAGGCACCTGTGTGATGTGCCTCTCTATGTCACTCTCTCCTCTCTCTTCTCTCTTCTCTCTTCTCTTTCTCCTTTCTATGCCTGGTTCTGCGAGATGGACAACCGATAAACACGTTTCTATATCAATATCCATTGACCCACAGCGGTCACACTAACAGGTGCGACGGTGCACGAACAGAACACCTGCAACAGTTGAACACCCGTTGACGTAGTCTAAATGCGCCGCATTTTTTCCATCGTACCCTGTCCTGCCCCTCGGTTCCTGCAGGCGCAGGCGGGAAGTCGACAGCAGTGGTGTGTCAGGATCATAGGACGGAAGGCATGACCCGTGTTAAATCAAAAGCGCGTGAGCACAGTGGGCGTAAGAAGCGCCCCTCGTTTGGGTTTCGGCTTTCAAACAAAAAACAGCGTTGTTTTCGCCACGCAGAGGATGACATGATCAATCTGCAGCTGAAGATGTGTGCTCATTCGGGTTGCACTTCGACGGCCAACTACGGGCACGGAGGAAAACGTACCCACTGCCAGCCACACGGAGAGAGCGGAATGACAGGCCCTAAAGGGAAAATGATCGTATCAGCGTTGCTACCGTCCGTTTGGCCTGACAAGACTTCGACGACAGCAGCTGCTGGCGATATGCTAGACGTAGCGCAAGCTGCTTTTCTCGCAGTGGCAGGCTCCGGTGGAGCCGGGGGGCAGAGCGGCGGGGACGACGGTGTTGTAGTCCCTGACGTTGACATGTCAGGCGATTTCCCTGCGGTGGAGCAGCCTGGCTGGGTGAGTGAGCGGCTTGAGAACGAGTGTGTGTGTGTGTGTGTGTGATATGTCACGAAAAGCGCTGCATGAACTTTCCCTGTGAAAACCGTGGCCCACAAGTTATGTCCTCCCTCCGCGTGCGACTCTCCCTCGGCTCGAACAGCTCGCACCGCCACACGAGGCGTTGGAGCGAGAGAGAGAACAAGTTGAAATCGAAAGGAGGAAAGCAGGGGACGCAGTCAGAGAAAAAGAGGTCGCTGAGGAACGCGAGCGGAACGCACAAGAGGTGGGTTGCCGACGTTTGTAGTGTGTCCATCGCTTTGTCTTGTCGCTGGTCCCCTACACATGCCAGCATCACGGAGCGATCCCCATGTGTGTATATTTTGATCGGTAGGCAATCGAGAAGCTACACGCGGACGTGCAAAGAGTGGAGGCCGACATCGAGCGTGCTTTGAGGGAGAATGAGAAATACCAAGCCAAGACCCAACGAGTGACGTTGCCACGTCGCTGTTGGGGAAAAGCTCAAGAACAGGACGGACCGAAAGAAATGGCGGCCCTCGACTTTCGATCGATGCATAATGAGGTGCTCTGTGTGTGGCTAAAGGAGCATTTTGAAGTAAACGAGAGGCCAAGCCAGATTGAAGACCAAGGGGCGTTTCTCAAGCGATGTGCGCGCAAAGGAAAAACAGTGCATACGTCCGTGTTGCCTAGCTCCGAATTTGACGGTGATTTTACGATAGAGCAGTACGACTGTTGCTACCATGTGATTCATGCTGATAAGAGTGGGGTGGTGTACATCGACCCAGGTTCTCTTTTCCGAGGAAACTTGATGGGGTGCCTCGAAGACATGGGAAGTAGGGTGATTCGTCTTCTAAATCATTGCGGCTCGCCCAATGCAGAGCTACGTTTCAGTGAAGTGGCAGTTCCTGACTGGTATGAACCAACGGAAGCTGGACAGGCGGTGGTTAAAACCTGGTACACGTGCTCACTGGTGACTCTTCAAGACGTACGAGCAGGGGAAGAACTGGCGGTTCGCTATGCCAGCTTTCTTCCCGAGTGGGAGCGGGGTAAGCAAGACAGGAGAAGTAAGAGGCTGCGTTTGGTCTCCCGGTCGAGTTAGACTACGGCATTTGTGAAGAGTGTCAAACCATGGGGCGTAGCGTAGTACTTGAGGGAGGTGTTGGTCGCGACATGAACGATTGTATGCTGCTGGTACAGGCGCGCGCTACCGGCTCTCTGTGTGTAGGCGGGTACGGGGGCGGAGCGTACTTGGTCTTTCCGGTTGCCAGAAAAGCGCTTATGGGGGACGTTGGTCTGCTTCGAAACCAGTGCCAGCAACCGTTTCAGGACTTTTTCGGCCCGGATAAGCAGTAGAACGGGTATTTTAAGCTCTGTCAGAAGGGGGTCTTCAATGGGCGCCAATGGCTACGCTAAAGGTTGTTTGGTGTACGATACACAATTCAACTCAATGGCGACCCTGAGCAAATCGGACAACAGGTCTGTTACCATGTCAGTGTAATTGTCTAAGTTTCTAGTTTCTGTAAAATGATACATGTCCTTCCATTTGTGCTCCGATTCCAAATGTTCGATGGCCTTCTCATACTCCCGCTCGTTGATCGTCTGATGGAAACATGATTTCCATTTCAAAACACGGGGGTGAGAACATGGAGCGCTCGGTTCATATTGTCGAGCCTCTGCTTTGCTGAAAACTCTGTGCCACGATGGTTGCACGGCGCAAAATGTAACTCACGGGTGTCACCCCGATGGTCAAAGTCATCCAAGAGAAAATGAATATACTTGCTGAATCGTGTACCTTGTCTTCAAACTTGGGCAGCTCACCCCTCCTCCATTCGGGTATACCATCAAGGTGTTCGTACCCAAACGAGAAATCCATGTAATCGGTATTAAAATCATCCTCATCCACCCACGTATCCCATTCGCGGCTGCACGCACCACACTTCCTGCTTTCACCGGTGTGGCAGGCGTCACAACCCGGGCACTGCTTGCAAGAGCACCCCTCCGGCTCATGATTCAAAAGGGAAGGGACTTCGACTGCGTCTGCCGTGGTGAACAATGCCGCCTGTCGGCTGAGAATTTCTGCGGCCGAGACCTCCCACACATCTTTCACGCCGACCCACGCCGTGCGCGATTCTAGCGATTCGCCGGTGGTCGCGTGAGATGCGCACACCTCCACGATACAAACAAGGCTGTGATTTTGAAAGATGTCTACGTCGGCCGAGTAGGTTTTGTTTGCGTCGTAGCGATACTTCTGCTTCGCTTTACTGCCGTTGTACTGTCGTGCGATGTTGTGCGTTCCTGCGATACACTTCCCCTTTTGACACCAGCCGCGAACAATATTTTCAATAAGAAACTTTGCGGCTTTGTGAAGGGGCGATTCTCCCCCGCCGGAACAACCGGGCGACAGGTGGCGGTGCGCGACTTTGATATTACCTTGTATTAGTACCAACTTATGGGCACATTCGAGGCACGTGAATGGGCCCCCGGTTTTGGAACAGGAAGGCACGACAAGAGCGCCTGATGGGGTTTGGGCCACGGCGATGTGAAGGCATTGTTGTATTCATTGGTGTTAATATCTAAATTGACGGAGGTGAGGCGTACGGTGGCCCACAGTCTCTGCTTATAACAAACTTTCCAGGGGAACGGCACACAGGGCAGGCCCCCGATTCTTTGCCACGATGACATGGGAGACAGCAAATCGCCTCGCACACGGTACAGTTTGTGTGGTGGTCACGCGTTGTCTTCACTCGGCATACCCAGCATGGTCTACTTGAGCCCAGTTGAAAAATTCGAAGCCAGGGTGTGGGCCCATCAAAGCGAGGTTTTGTAGCTCCGCCTCTGAGCTTCACCCGCTCCCAGGCGCGTTGAACCTTGAGCGATGTATGTAGTATATGAGTGCTGCTCACTCTGGTAGTCGCGCTCGCCGTCGAAATTTATTGAAATTATTGCCTTCTTTCCAGAACAGCAGACAATCGATGTCCGCTTTACTTGTTGTGATTTTTTCGCCCAAAGCTTTGCTCCGCAATCTGTCGGAGGCACGCGTGAGACCTTCAACGTCTGCTTTGCGCCGGAACAACGATGCTTTTTTGGTGTTCATCTGGTGATCCATACCCAGGACGGCCAGACGCTCGTCCGTGTGAGCATGTAGGCATTCAGGTATAAACGCCTCTGTCATAATGTAGTCGGTACAGAAACCACCGCAAAACAACCCTTACTTACCCCTCACTTACCGCGTACAAGTCGACTGACATCGCCAAGCACAAAGGCCCCCGGTTCTCGATAATCGATATTGAGCAAGTAACCGAGCGGACACGAGCTACAGAGGGACCCGAACTACTTGCTGAATGTCGATGATCGAGGAACGAGAACTTTACCTACCACTGTCTTCCACTGACTTCGCCGAGCGTAAAGGCCCCCGGTTCTCGATAACCGACATTGAGCAAGTAACCGAGCGGACATGACCTATGGGGGGACTCGAACTACTTGCTGAATGTCGATGATCGAGGAACGAGCACTCTACTCACCGCTGTCTTCCACTGACTTCGCCAAGCACAAAGGGCCCCGGTTCTCGATAACCGACATTGAGCAAGTAACCGAGCGGATGTATGGAGGGACCCGAACTACTTGCTGAATGCGGAGTATCGAGGAACGAGCACTCTGCCCATCGCTGTCTTCCACTGACATCGCCAAGCACAAAGGCCCCCGGTTCTCGATAATCGACATTGAGCAAGTAACCGAGCGGACATGACCTACAGAGGGACCCGAACTACTTGCTGAATGTCGATGATCGAGGAACGAGAACTTTACCTACCACTGTCTTCCACTG
>JBBMKB010086663.1:0-11759 GCA_037833945.1 Alaria marginata
TTTAACCCCCCCCCCCCCGAGCACCAAATCTCCACCCGGGTATACCTACGACTTTCAAATACGGTTCTGTTGGTGAGTTTCGAATACTGCTATTAATAGTACTGCATTGCGCCTTCCTCTGTTCCAGTACGTGCGTTCCTGTACCATCCCAACCTATTTCTGGGCCAACATGCATGCCCCCAACCCCAGCGGTGAGCGGTGCTCCACGTACTATAATAGTAGGCGACCCAGTTATGGGTGCTAACGCCATACCTTGGTTTTGGGATTTAGACGATGACGACATTTTACCCGTCACCACCGTCGCTTACCGCTTCAATCCAACCGGGTCTCCCGGCTCCTCGTACAGTCATCCCAGATACTGACACACCGGGAGGACGGATCCGTCGGCGGGAGACGTCCAATGTACTGCGTATTTTAGCGCTTTCGGAATATATTAGAGTCATTTTCAGCAGGATATTTCGGCAACGAGGCAAGTGCCGCGGCGGCGGCCACTACAAAGTATGCCGCCGCGACGATAGTAATGTGGCGGGTGCCGCGACGGATACCGCAGGGTATACCGCCGCGACGACAGTCCTTGAAACCTAACACGCCCTACCCACCGCTGGCAACGCAAGTGCCGTGACCGCTACCACCAAGTATGTCGCCGCGACAGCAATGAGGCAAGTGACGCGACGGCTACCACAGAGCATACAGCGGCAACGACAGCCCTTCCACCCGAACACGCCCTGCCTTGCACACTCGTGCCGCCCCATTCGAGCCTGCCCGCGCTGACCGCCCCTCTACAACCGCGAAACCCCTTAATTTCAGCCTCGCCTACCGTCACGAAGACGACGCGTCGCCTTCACCCCACCCCGGTAAACATACCACCCCGGCTTTCATAGCCCTACCTTTGCGGCTTGAGCCTACCAACACAACGATTCAGACGCCCCTCTCGCGCCCATCGCACCCCCTCACCTGCGCGCAACCGACCACGCTCCCACCCGCGGCCATGGCCCCACCCGACTACACCTAACCGCGCTCGCTTTGGAGCTTGCGGTTCTCACCTTGCCGGACGTCGCGCCTGATCGCCTACGGCGCGGCCATGGCCTTAATCGGTCGTCATCCCACGGCATTTCGTCCGTGGTTCCGTATCTGCTGGATTTATTTTCACGAAACTCCAGCCCAAGGTTGCAGAAACAGTGACCCTAAACCGCCAAAGTGCGGTGTATCCATTTAATTTCGGCAACCATTTTCATTCCACGCCACAACTGGTCCCACCACCCACCCAAGCATGGAACTCCGCCACAACAAACCGCAACCAACGCCGCACGCTCAACACCACCTACCGCCCGAGCAACAATCACCGTTCTCCTACAACTACCAGCGACATCTCCGAAATCGCCCGCAGCAGCTGTGACAGAGAAATTCGCCCAACCATGCAGACGCTATCCCAACCGTGGTGGCCGCGACGACGGTGGCGACCATCCTCGAATTTTGAGGCCCCTGGCGCCTGCATCTGTCTCCCGAATCGCAACGAGTGGTGGGTTCACGACCACCTCATGCTTACGATACGGGACACAACCTGCGACAAGCATCATCCCTGCAGTTTGGACACCCTTCCAACCGCCCGATCATGAGCGACGCCAATCGAGCACTATAGTGGCCCCTCAGTTGTTTTCCGAAGTATATGCAGTGTCCATGACATCATATCACTGCAGCAGCATCGCTACGCCTCTGGTATTCCCAACCCAGAGTTGTACACACTTGTCGATGGTGGTTTCTCTTTTCGGCAAATGCGCGAAAGCGTGAGTTTCCTACGTGAAGGAGGCTACGAGCAACGTCCATAGCGCCCACCCGCCCGCGACACCCGCGATACAGGTGCCGCTCGTTATGACCACCCTGCACTTTACTCGGATAGAAAGCGCCATGACCGCCTTTCTTTCTGGGACTACAGCTGCGACGACGACAGCGTGGCCGATCGGTCACCATTCGGCGACGAAAACTTGGGCGCTTCAGGCTTGTTGCCGGCACTGATGCGTCATTTTCCGGGACCCAGGATCAGCTTCACCTCTGCCAGGATCAGCTTTATCCTCTTTTCCCCCACAAAACCATCCCCCCCCCGCCCCCTCTCACTTAACCTCTGCATGAATCGTTTGAACAAATGTTGGCCCCCTTGTCCAAGCGGTTGCCTTGAGGTGTGGGTAGGAGGAGGCCTGGACGTCGAGCCCTACCAAGATGCTCCCCTTGACGTACCCGCTTAGGAGCACTAAACCCTAAACCCCGACGATGAGCAACTCTGCGCTCTGACAACCATCGCCGAACCCTACCTGATATTGCTACTCTGTCAGAGGTGTCGACGATTGCCAGCGGTTCCAGCCCCTCGCACAACACTAGTACGTCACCAGCCGGACCATGATCCACACACTACTCTCGGCCGTTGCAAGAGGCACGCCAGAGTAGCGGCACCACCATACCGATACCGTGTAGCGGGCCGCTTAGCGATGTGTTAAATTCCCAGCTCGCCCTTGCCCCAAGGGCGAGTCCCGCCCGGACGGCGGACGATTGGCAACCTTCGTGGAACAGGAGCCGCGTAGAGCTCCCTGCGCCGCCATCCCTTCACAGATCGGGACTCGGACCGCAGGAGATGCGCCGTCCTCGCGAATACTCCCCTAATTTGCTGTCGACACCAAGCAGCGCAAGCAGGGGCCCTCAAGGTGTTCGCGCACGGCACACTCGCCCCCGCGTGGACCCTCCCGGAAAATCGGCATTGCCAAACATGGAGCCTCTAGCTCCGTCACCCCCTCCCACCTTGGGACACGGGCCGGAAGATATGCACGTTCGACGCGAGTACTCCCTTGTCAGTGCCCCCCATTTCCCTCCGCGAACCCGGGGATGCTAGCCGGCCTTTAGGGCCAGGCTTCATCCCCTCTGACGCCACATGGCAGCAGCCTTAGCAACTGCCGCCCCGTATTACTGCTCAACAGCGGAGGCCAACCTACGTAACACACGAGTCCGGTTCCCAACGACTCCTGCTCGGTCTTTTCGCAGTGGTGCTCCTCCGATGTTACTTGCGGCGGTGTTATTTACACTGTGTTGGGCAGTTTCAATATCGCACAAAACCGAGTCTATGGGCGGAGCCACCGTTTAGTAGCTCACTGCGGCTTGTTCACACTCTGCAGAAAAACCTGCCCTGGGACCACCTGCGTCAGGCTTCGACCACGAAATGCCACAGACGCTTGGACCTCACCTGGGACATCAACCTCGAGGCAGACAACCGCCGGAGCTCTTTCCCGCCCTTCCACCCAGTTCCGACCCTTGCGGGCTTCCTAGAGCCGCTGACCGTTGGGGGATTCCTAGAGCTGCTACCTACTGCCCCCCTAACCTTCCGCCCCGGCCCTCGCAGGCCTCCTCGAGTAGACACTTACCGTCGCCCTTGCGTTCCGTCTCTCCGTTTGGCAGCGATATACCTGGTACGCGAGACTGACGACCCCCACTCATAGGCAGCAGCAGTCGAGCTACTACCTTGGCGCCGTCCGCACCTTTCCAGCCCGACGTATTTCCGAGGAGCCACCTTGTTCCAGTCTCCGCGCTTTCCACCGATTCCGCCGTTTACCTCGGCGACGCCAACAATCCGGGCACAACGATCGCCCCCTCCATGAAGGATCTGTTTTTGAGCCGGTTGTCGACACACGTTCGACATGGCACCGCCCATTTCACGCCTATCCTGGCCAAAACCATTTCGCCCTTACAAGCAGCCAACGAAACCTCCCAACCCAGCGTTTCAGTTCGCCTACCGAAAGACCCAAGCAAACGAAGGCCCTTTCGTTGTCATCGACAACAACAACCCGACGAATTACCCCTGCCGACCCAGCTTTTTAGGTCCACCCTCTTTAACTGGACTCAACCCACCAACGGCCGTTCAGCCTTCCTCGACAACACCACCACGGATACCCTTTCAAACCCCAGTTCATGGACGCTCACACAGCCCGGCTACACCGCCTTTCTTTTGTCCATATTCGATCGCCACCACGGCCTACCATGTTTCAATGGATTAAATCATTTTTTCCCTGCGATACGATTATATTTACCCACCGAATGTTCGGTCGCCAGTGACCACCAAACAGGTTCCCTTCCAATCAATGCCACCGTTCCGAACCACCTTTTCGTCCTTGAAGGCACCTCTGTGGCGTCAGTATCACCACCCCTACCCCAACATTCCTGTAGGTCTACCATCCGAACCTTTGGGTTTGTTCCCTTCCGGTTATGAGCACCTCCAGCCGGGTACCGGCTGGGGTGGGCTCGTTCCCTCCTTCTTCCCAACCCACCATCACCAACCCGCCGTTCCCATCTTCTAAGTTGGAGTACATTGGCCGTTTCCGGTCATGACCTTTTCGAGCCGAGCATTGGTTTGGGTGGGCTCGCCCCTCCTTCTTCCCGCCACATCCCTACCCCTTCCACCGCTCCCCTTTTCCGAGTTGGTGATTTTTCTTTTTCATGTCCTTGGCCATTCCGAGCTTGACACGGGACCTTTTCAGCCAATATTCGAACCCTTTCACCGCCCATTCGCTGGCAACGTAGAAAATGCGAGCCTTCCATACCGGGTATCGGTCTGAGTGGATTCGTTCCCTCTCCCTTCCGACCCACCACTACCTTCGTCTCCCTTCCACCGACGTCTCGTTCTACGATAGAACCCCCCAAACCTCTTTAAAGAAATCGCCGGTTTAGAAACCAGCTCACACCCTATCTCCTGAAATACGGTGCCCCTTGCCACCCCGACGTCATCGTTCGATAGTCCGTTCCCAAACAAGATAATATATCAGCTGTAATATATGAAGATTTAGTTTTCATAGCATCCTTCCTCTCGTGTCTTGTGTCGGGCAGCCATGAAACGTTCGTTAAAGAAATCGCTGGTTTTGTGGGGGGTCTGGTCTACCGTAGAACGAGTCCGATAATGCGCAAACTGCACACTTTCCATGCTGGCTATTGACTTCGGTGGGCTTGAAATTTCCTCCCCCCTGAGCACTCCATGAACCATATTTCACCTACGGCAACTTTGACGACTTCCGCCATCACGGGCAATACAGGGACACCATCGACCCTTTTTCCGCCCCAACATCTTCTTCGGGTCTATTTCGGCCCACGACATCGCCGCCGGTTCGCTAACTAGCTCCGGGAAAGGCACCGTGGACATTGGCGCTCCTCCTGGATCGGGTTGCAGGCCGCCCATCGTTCTCCCCACCGTCCACCACAGGCGCCTTCGTTTTAGCCCCTCGTTATCCTTCGTCGGACAATCGATTTGTTTTTCCCAGAGCCGCCATCACTCCACCGCCGCCGCTGGAAACCCCGGCATCAACGCCGACTACGGGTTTTTCGGTCAGTACCTGTGGCCACGCCTCCAATATTACCATGCCCCCCGCCGCCGTGCGACTACTTCATCATCAGAGCTTCGTCTACACCTTAGCTTCGCGACCGGAGCTTCGCGTTGGCCTGCGCTACCGACCACGACCGATACAACCGAGTTCCGCCGAATAACGTTCTCCTCCACCACCGGCACAGTCTGTGCTGCCTCTAGCAAACATTGACGCGACTACGAGCAGCGCCACACCACCAGAGGGCGACACGTTTCTCCAAGAATCTATCGACTCAAGATCGACATCGACGGCATCTTCTTGAAGAACGTCATCATCATAGCGTACGCTCCACCTTCGCGAGCCTGCTACCGAGCCCGATCCCGACCGTTCCAGATCGCCTACGACACCATCTTCTCCGTGGCCTTCTACTCCATCCCCCGTTCCCTTTCCGGATTCCACCGTTCGGCCTATTGACGCCTTTAAGTTTTTTTTGTCTCCCTGTGTCGAGTATTACGCTACGGGTTGGTCGCCCGAACAACTCGTCATGCCCATAAGCTCCGCCGTCTTGGTTCCCTTCTATTGGATTCCTGTCCTTCGCCGCTGCTCCACGTGCCAGGCGCGCAATACTTGGAGTCCAACGGACCGCTGGCGCACCACTTCCTTCCTTCCATCAAACAGCCCCGGTGCCCCGTCACCGTTGGCTACCTTCGGGTTTCTACACCAACCTTGGCAGCCGCCCCGTTGGCAAGCCGACCCTTTCCATGCCGCTTCCAACCGGCCCCGGCGTCACCGCCATCGTCGACTACTTTGGGCATTTTATACTGGTCTTTAACCACCGTGCTGACGTCTACACCGCGGAAAAAGGCTCAACTCACCACCAGGACACCGCCGACATCTCTCGCCGACCTTTTCTATGGGCTACTACCGCACCAACAGCTGCATCTACATGCCCGCTATGGGATTATCACATTTCACCGCCTCATACGCGACCGATACCTTCTTCGATCACCCATAATGGACTACTACGGCGTCGTCTTCTGTTTTCAATATGATAGCTCTCCTACCGCGCTGTCCGCGGAGGCTCCACCCTCACCGTCTCGCGCAGGGAGCGCCGCAACGCAGTCATTGAAGACCATCCATCGCGTTTTACCAGACCATCCATCGCCCGTTACCAGCGCTCCTACACCATCTTCCGCGATTACCACGACGTCAGTCTCTCGCGCTTGGAGCGCTGCAGCACACTCTTTTACAATCAGCGGCCGCGTTTCATCGGATTTTTTTTCAAGCTTCAATACCATCCGGTTCTAAGGACAGCCTACGGGGTGCCTACTACTCACTTCTCGGAACGCCAGCTAGCTACCGATCCACGTGTCTTCAACGGCGCAAGATGGGAAGATTCAATTGGAGGGCATTTCCGCGTCAGTCGCTTCTCCCCTTCCGCGACGCTGTCCCATTTGGCTTACCTTCTGTAGCTTTGAAGGCGTGTTGAGTGTTAATTTTCGATTATTGTTGTTCGGTTATTTTCGAGATTTATTCTTTGCCGTGGCTTTTCCATTTGTCCCTTTTTGGGCCAGCACGAATGCATGCGTACTTGTGTTGGTATGTTACGCTAGTCTTCCAACCATCGGTTAAACTTGCCCATTTTCCACAATTATAATTAGGCTCAAAACCGGAGGTGGCCCCGTTTTCCTCTTTCTGGCGGTTTACCTTGCCCCTTTTTCGTAACTAGACCGCAAACCTGTCGTGTTTCGTTTGGGTTTGGACGGTTTGGTTTGGTTTCATTTGTTTCGCAGCCCCAAAAACCGCTGTGGTACAACCTTTTTGGCCCATTCTCCACTCTTTCTGCACTACGTGCGTATTAGGTGCTCAATTGGAAGCGTTGCTTTTACCCTTTTCCCGTTGTTTCGCGCTGCACAAGTCCCCTCTTCTCGTTTTGGTAGTATCAGGTATGTGTTTTCGCGATGATTAGTTTGTTTTTATTTTTCGTACCTGAGCTTTCGATGGCAATGGCTCTACGCCGGTCTTGCAGGGTTTCACGGTTTCCAACTTCTCGCTAGCATCTCTGGGGTCTAACGCTTGTGCACGACCCCCGTTTAGGTTTTTTCTGGTAACATCAGCTCGCGAAACCGCGATGGTTTCGCCTGATCTTTTATTAGCCTCAACTTCGCTTGCACTATGTGCATGGGCCCCGCTAACATTTTCTAGTTCTACATTACTATTTGATTACCCCCCCCATCCGGCTTATAGCATCATATATATCGCGATATTGTTCTCGTTTCGCCTGATTATTTCTCAGCCTATACATCGCCGGCACCATGTATGTGCTTGCTCTTTGGTGGTATTTCCGAGTCCCACGAGTTTTCACGACCCTTTTTCGATTTTTTTGCCATACCAGCTTTCAAAAGCGTCTCAGTTTACTTGGCAATATATTAGCCTTTATTCCGCCCACGCCATCAACCGGATGGGAACGCGCCCCCTCTCGTATTTGCGTACGTGCATGCTCGGAACGTATACCCTTACGTTCTCGTGTTTTTGCCCCGCGGGTACCAACTAACTGCTTTTCTTGCCATTTCTGTGCATACTGTTTCCTTAACGGTCATAGCTGTGCGCAGCTATCAACCGTAGGAGTAGCCTTTCTCTTTTGTTCTGGGCGTACATGGTCGTGAACACCTATCATAGCGCGCGTATTAGCTCTCTGATGCGGTATCTTATAGATACCCTTCTATCAGTAGAGTCAGCGTTATCGCCTCGTGGCTCTAACTCGATTATGAGTGCCCTTTCATCGGTAGAGTCGGCTTTATCGCCTCGCGGCTCTCCATGCACTGTAGCCCCTCCGAGCCTAACGGTTATTGTAGATGCTTGGCCGTATTTTTCAACTTAGCGGCATGCTTTCTGTCTTCTTCACCGCCTTCAGGATGATAGCATTTTGTCGTTTTTCGGTGATCTTCACAGCGATTTCGCTTTCAACTTGAACTTATGCCTTGCTACTGCTGTGGCCTACAACATATATATCCCCTCTCCCCTGATTTCGGGAGTTCCAGACTAACGGCGTTATATCTGAATGCCTGAAAGTGCCTGAAAAAGTGCCAGACACGTGCCTAGAGAAAGATATAGGCAAGATAGGAACGAAACCAGTAGTTCAGGCACGCCTTTTTCAGAAAAGGTAGTTCACGCATTCTTCCAGAGGCGCAGTAAGTATATATCCCCTTAAGGTTCCCCTAATTTTGGAAGTTCCAGACTAACGGCGTTATAGCCGGATGCCTGAAATAGCCTGAAAACGTGCCTGCCACGTGCCTCACGAAAGATTGGCAAGATAGGCACCAAAACGGTAGTCCAGGCATCTCTTTTTCAAAAAAGGTATAGGTCAGGCATTATTTCAGGGATGCCATAAAGGCTACTCGTAGGGCCTATTAATACTAATAGCTGCAGCTGACAGTATCGGGCTGATTAGTGACATTTGCTAACAGCTGTTGACTGCTGACATGCTTTATGCTTTTCGGTGACGACCAATTTGGTAACGACGTGTTGAAAAAAATCTGAAGCTGGCATACGTCAGGAAAATAAGCGTGTTTTAAGTGAACGAAAGCCCAAGGAATTTGCCCGGAAGCGCACACGTTTTTTTTTTCATATTCTTAGGTGTATCTTATATCACACGCAGCTTGCAAAGCTGAGTTTCGACGAAATTCCCTTTTTATCGATCTCACAGCTGAAGAAGTGTATTTTTTATTGCGTGTTTTGAGTGAACGACAGCCCGGTGTTTACATACTAATTT
This sequence comes from Alaria marginata, assembly GCA_037833945.1. Taxonomy (NCBI): domain Eukaryota; class Phaeophyceae; order Laminariales; family Alariaceae; genus Alaria; species Alaria marginata. The sequence continues at coordinate 9,103 of JBBMKB010086663.1, forward strand.
TAGTGCTGCCCGGTCAATGACGAATCTTATTGTGCTATTTCTCTGTGCTATTTCCTACCAGGTACCATATTAAATATCATATCATATGTATGTACAGCACAGTATCATAGTTACAACGTGCAAATGTAAATATCGGTAGAATAGGTATTCTGGTGGGCAGTGGTGGATACCGAAACAAATCGAATCGGAAATTTCGGTATTTCGGTTCGGTTTCGGTTCGGCATCGCGATAATACCGAAAATCAGGTAGTAACGAATTAAATCATCGTTCGTATATACATACATGCATTCCCCCACATTATATCATACATACCGTATCTGTATAATCATGCGACCGGAAAATAGATATTAATCACCCTTCTTATTACGTATTACCATATTCACTGTCCAGTACCCCCCCCCTCACGCCTTCCTTCGCTGCTCCCATCATCGGTTTAGCCCTAACACCAACATCCGTGCAACTATTCCTACTCAGTATACGACCTACAGTAAAACTATTTCTAACACCCTTCCCCCTGAAGAATATTACGACTATCTATACAAAACAAACTGTTATGTTCTACAGCTAGCTGTCAGATTTTGTCCCCCTCATAAACGGGTTGTATAGTTTCCGTGCACAGATTGGTTAACGACAAATCGTTCACGTATCATACTGTTGACCCTGGTGTTCGCTACTGTAGTACTAAGGGGAGTCGCTAACCTATACCCCTCATGAGGACATATAAACCCCCCGTAAAACGCGCGATCGATGTATCACACACAGCTTGCGAAGTGAGTTTCGACGAAATCCTCGATCTCACAGCTACTACTGTAGAGTGTTTTATATTTTTTATAATATGTATAATACCAGGTAGGATTTACTTCATATTTGAGCGGGGTCCTTTCTTTATACTGTAGTATAATATTTCTGAATAAGAATACGAATTCTTACTGATGATGCTGTCGATAGAGTAGACTCCTTTGGAACAAAATCGGGACAAACCACTATTAATAGTAATACCTCGTACCCACAGAATACGTCGCAGCACCATACACGTGTACGTGTTATGGAGTGCTCTACGTAGAGGTTTCGACCCCGGCCGCATCCATTGCAGTGTATTTCTGCTTCCTCTTCTCGCCTTCCTTTCAGTTTCTGTTTTAGGTTGAACGTAGTTTTTCGTATCTTCCGCCCCGCCTTCGCCAGGCGTGCTTTTTCCTCATTTTTAGTATACGACGTTTTAATTTTATTTACTAGAGGTGTAATAGCCTCGTAACGAGGTGTGGGGGAATCTATATAGCCTCATTTGTGTTAGTTTCGAATAGCCGCATCTATCTTCGATCCCCCTTCCGATATCTGGATGTTTGGTTGACATCCTCTGATGGTCGTGCGATCTGCATCTACGACTATTCAGGGTGGGCTAATGTTATAGAGTGTTCTTCGTAGAGGTGTAAGCTATAGATAGGACGTGACACGATGTCAGTTATCTGAAGAACTGCAGGACGTATCATGTCATAGCTCTGTATTATGGTTAGCAGATGATGGCGATGCTTCAGGGAAGCGTCGCACATCCGATTACTCCCGTTTTCTCCTGTTTGTGTATTCTAGGGAGTGTGTTCTTTAGGGTGCCTGTGTGATGAGACACGGATGAATGGAGCAATAAGCAAGATACCTTGAGCTATGGAGGAGAGCGACCCGCCGGCATGACACCCCTGCGTCCCCACGTAACACCTTCACACATACATGTACTACAACCAGGTACCTCGTATATGTTAACAAATTTACATTGTTAATACCACACAACTATTAAAACTACTAGTATAATAATACTGCTACTACTACACTGCTGCTGCTTCTTCGTATTACTGTATGCTTTGGATAATATATCGTAATCACACCAAACGAGTCACACCGTAAAGGAATCACACCCAAGGAATCACACTAAATAAAGGAATCACACCAAAGGAATCGCACTAAAGGAAACATATACTCCAATACTATCAGCCAACTAAATATCATTCAATGTACTACATACTACATGTAGTGTAAAATATGCCGGTGCTCGCCAAAGTCGGTCTGAATACATTAAACATTAAATGGGGGGGGTGGGCAAACAACAACATATCCTGCTATATATGTAGGGTACGAGTGTACGCACGAACAAGGAGGAGACCTCTCGCTGTCAAACCCTCAAGAAATCAAGCACGGGGCGGAGGGGTAAGAACGAGGGGGGGGGAGGTGTGCTCACTTCATGCATGGCCGAAGTCGTATGACCTCTACAATGCCTGGACAGAGTATGTCGAAGAGAGAGTTGGGAACCGTTTAGGCGCCGAGTCCCAAACAGGGCCGGTATGCGTCGGAAGTGCCGGAACGAGACGAAGGAACCGTTTGAACGTCCAAGGGTAACCTATATAGGGAAAACAGAGCAGGAGGGGGGGGGGGGTTACTCGGTAACATGCAGGCCGTAGTCTGTAATGCCATAGACCCTTGCATCCCTACAATTCTGGGATGGAGCACGTTGGTTTTTCACCGACCAGGCGGGCATTGCTTGCTCCAACCGCGAAGCAGCGTGAGGTGTTGGGCGAGTCGCATCAAGGGGCGAAGGGAGGGGGCAACGATAAAACGGAGGGAGACGAGGAAACGGTCCTGACGCCGGACCTGATATAAGGAAAACTGGGAGG
>JBBMKB010086674.1:0-11758 GCA_037833945.1 Alaria marginata
ATAATAATAATAATAATAATAATAATAATAATAATAATAATAATAATAATAATAATAATAATAATAATAATAATACTCATAATAATAATAATAATAATAATAATAATAATAATAATAAAAATCATAATCATAATCATAATAACAATCATAACAATAATAATAATAATAATCATAATAATAATAATAATAATACTACTAAAAATAATAATAATAATAATACTAAAAATAATAGTCATAATAATAATAATAATAATAATCATAATAATAATAATAATAATAAAGTATGTATGCGCATTCAAATGGTATATTTAAGGCACAATCAACATATATAGGAAATCCGACACCCCATTAAAACAAGGAAGATGTTACGAACGAATCCTACATGGCCGTTATTCGTCGCAGAATGCCTTCCCTTTCGCGCGAGTCATCGTCCTTCGCGGTTCAAAACAAAAACCGTACAGTAGCGCGCGGGCTAACGAAGATCGACAGTGCTTGAAATAGGAGGACATTGACGGGAGGCTTACTCATATTTATGTTTTCATAGGCTGGAGTGACATGTCCGCATTGCACGTGGGCAGGGCAGGTATTGCTGTGTGCATTTACATAATATTGGTGGCAACATTGTGTGGCACAAGTAATAGTACCCTATTGTCCTGCCGACGACGCCATCTGTCGTATGATGCTGAGTGGTGGGGTACAGGGGATGACGGTACTGGGAGACACAGCTTCGCAGCTCATAGCTTGTTCTTATTATAATAGATGCCTCTTCAATGCACCATAGCTCGTGAGACGGGTCAAACACCAAGTGACTCTGTGTGGCCTCCCATTATACTATAGTAACAAGGTCCCGCCGCATCGACCGGTGACCACTTTAGGACTCAAAGAACACAAACCCTGGAACAGCCACATACTCTATCTTAACCTATCTTAATATATATAGCTAGCTACGAACATCATTCCATAACACTATTCGAGAGGAAAGCAACACCTGGCAAGTCAGAGACTGGGCAGCTACGCTTTACGCGTTGCCTGGAGGGATAGGGATCGCGTGCCGCCAGGCACGTTGACTATCGCGTGTTAAGTTGCACTTGTACCGACTGATAGTCATACATCACCTGGGGTACAGTACAGTTGGGAGCGCTATAATGTGTGGTTCTGGCGTTCTGTACTAGTTACACACAAAACGGCGACCACCGTTAGCAAATTTGAAGTTGACGCCGACGCCCTACCGGGTATCTTTTTAGCATGCTGTTGTAGGAAAACCCAGCATGCGATATACTTACCACTAGAGATGGGCACCGAGTGGCATTTTCGAAAAACCGAAAACCGGATAGGAGGCGTCATTAAAAAACGATCGGTTAAACCGGTTCTTTTCTGCCGGTTTTAACCGGTTAACCGAAAGCCGGTCAAACCGGTTTTAAAGGGTAAAACATGCATAATATTGAAAACCAGCGGTGGTTTTTCATTGTGTGGCACCTTGTGGTGTACTCACAAGTCCGTGTTTGGTTCCGTTCGCAAATAATGCGTTTGTTCGAGATGGATTGCCACGCGAATTGATGTTGATCAGCTGGAAAGCTGTCGTTTGTAGTAAAGCACGACGTCGGAATGCAACAAAATCACCACAATCAGAGACCTGCACACTCCATGCTCCCGCAAGCTCCACACACCACCGTCACGGCCACCATCGTGCAACGAGTACAAGCAACAGTCACCCTGCTTGTTAGTCCACATGACACGACTTAACACCTCCGCAAAAATCAAAACAATCAGACCCGCATACTGTGAATGAAGGCATGTACCAGGGGGAGGAAGGGAGGAGACCTGTCAACACCACCTGTGTTCAGAAGACCGTTGAGTATAAAAGCTCGCGTGAGTTGAGCTGGAAAGGAAACGTGGCAAACAAAACAATAGTTATAACGGTAGTGTCCAAAATTATCCAACCGTTAAAAACAAACAACGCCAACGCATGTCCGCAATAACGCAATAAATGGTGCAGTCACTTCAAGATGTACCGCCGGAACCCATGCCAAACACACTAGGAACACCTTCGCCCTTGCCAACGCCGACGTACCCAATGTCCTCCTCCGATGGACTCGGCAGTACTGACATTTTCACTACAGCTGTGCAACGGTGAATCCTGCAAGCACTTCGGCGTGTTGTGCGTGTTTGGTGTGTGCGAGTGGTGGGTCTGCGGGCGGGGTGCAGGGGGTGATCCAACGTCGAGTATCCCGCATAATCGATGCTGGATCCACCTACTTTCAGGCTGTCATGTTCTAGACTATTAGGGGGCCGCGCTGGCCATACTATATACCTGGTATATATTTTTTGCCTTATTTAGTTTGTAAAATTTGTCTTTTTTATATGTATTCTAGCTGAAGGAAACACCCCTTACGGAAAGCGGCATACCTCCTGAATCAAACCTGCTCCTCGTCCGACGTCGATCTTTCAAAAAGCTTGCGTTCAGCCTTATATGTTTTAACTACCAATATATCACTGAAACGTGCGTCTTGTTGTGTGGGTGCATGCCGTAGAGATACGACTGCAATTCGGTCATTCTTCAGCCCCTAACCCGTACAACTTTAATGCGGCGCTCGTCTTGTAAAGGAACACGGGGTCCCGTCTCTCGTTGGTGTCGGTCGGTATGCCAGTCGTTGGCGTTGTCACCGAAGTTCAATGTTAAACAACATTGGTGGCGCAAGAATTCGTGCGTTTTCGCGATGGCAGAGTGATTTATATAGCGTCAGTCTCTGAGGCGTTTTTCGGGTTCAATGATGCGTCGCAGTGATTTGGCAGTGGCACAAAAAAAGATTGCCGTGAACTGTACTCTTGGCAGGTTGGGTTCAGGAGGTGTGCCGCTTTCCGTGAGGCGTGCTTCCTACAGCTATATATATATATATATACTAGAAAGAGTAAAGCTTCTGTTGAAAAAACAAAACAAAGCAATAAACAAAATGTCCGGAGTGGTCACTTATTACATAGGCACAATCGACGTTGGATGAAGGAACTTTCACGGTTTCACCTTTATTAATCAGAATTATTAAAACATTTGGCATCTCACAATGTGTAGCTCTTGTTCCAGCTATGCAATCAACATACAATGGAAGTCCAAAATCCAATGAAGCAAGGAAGATGTTAGGAATCCTAACTAAATGCCTACCGATTAATACACTATTCACTGCTGCTGGCACGTTTTAGTGCAAAACAAGTCAACCAGTTTTCCGGTCAAACCGGTGTTTTTAACCGGTTCAACCGGTTAATTATTAACCGGTTAACCGGACCTCAAAAACTGCCAGTTCTTGTTTTGAAAAACCGAATAATCATGCACGCCTGCGGGGCTTCCAAAGACCGCGGTTAACCGGGGCTTTTTTCATCCGGTGCCCATCTCTACTTACTCCACTGCGTCGGTTCACATTGTATCCCATTAAAAAAAACAAATGTCAATGTGGTTTACCGTTTAAGAAGGGGGCGCTACTTATTGTACGCGAACAACATGTATGTTAAGACTCGTAACATCTTCCTTGTTTTAATGGGGTTTTAGATTTACATTGTATGTTAGGATTCGTAACATCTTCCTTGTTTTAATGGGGTTTTAGATTTACATTGTATGTCGATTGTATAGCTACTACTGTAGAACAAGAGCTGCACATTGTGAGATGGCAAATATTATAATAATGTACGATGCCATTGCCTCGAGATGAATATTATGTTCGAAACTATAGTATCAGTATTTGTTCCGTTGTCAATGGATTGCATTAGCTTGCCAAACAAACTGGACTATTCAACGTTGACCCCCAAGCATAAAATATATGTTATGCGACAGAGTGCTCTGTCTTGGTTGTAATCAATAGCGCCGAGGTTTATGGTACCACTTCATGGAGTGATGATTTAAAGAGTGTGGTGACATTCACTTCAACGCCTAAAGGTTAGGATTACGAGTCGACGGTGTGCTACAGAGTATACGATGCAAAACCGTAAACTCGATGCCGAAAGGAGGCGTTTCAATATACGTATATGGTACATATACATTAGTATCGTATAGAAACAGACGTACCGTATATCTCGTACATGTTTCCGGGGCCACAAAGTGCGGCCTCTGTATGGGCAGGCAGGATGGTGACCAACTGTCCTTGCCAACATCGCAGGTGAATGGTAGCAAAACCCTTTCCGGTGGAGATACCGACCTTAGTAAATTTCAGGACCAAAACTATTAGTAACACTGCTCTCCATACGCGGCGTGCACACGTTGACCTTTGCACCATCTTTGTGAGACGAACATCAAAGCGTCCCAAAGTGGTATCATTTTCTGTTTTCGGCATTAGATAATAAGCGCAGCTATAAAGGTAAAGCAGGCGGAAAGCGGTCTGACCTCATGTGTTACACGCTATAGTCACTTGTTTTGAATACCGTGGACTGCGCACGTTTTTAGTACCGTGGTCATTGCCGCGGATAATGCCGTGGACCTTGCCGCGGACCTTGCCGCGGACAGCCGCGGACATTGCCGTGGACATTGCCGCGGATATTTCCGTGGACCATGCTGCGGACATCGCCGCGGACCATTGTCGTGGCCATTACCGTGGACCACGCCGCGGAAAGCCGCGGATATTGCCGTGGACATTGCCGCGAACATTACCGTGGACAGCCGCGGGCATGGCCGTGGACATTACCGCGGACATGACCGCGGACCTTGCCGCGGACATTGCCGTGGACACTCACATTTGCCGTGGACATAGCCGTGGCGTGCCGTGGACACAGCCGTGGACGTTGCCGCGGCAAGCCGTGGCAAATAGTGTCGTGGATTACCACTGACACTGCCGCGGATTCCCGCGGCATGACGCGGCAGGACGCGGATTGCTGTGGCTAGCCGCGGGTTGCCGTGGCATGCCGCGGCGGCTTGCAGCGGGCACTGCCGCAGCTAGCTGCAAAAAAGTTTTAAAAAAATGTATCGTCAAAGCAAGTGAAGAAATCCCAAATTTCCCCAGCACCAAAGACATGCTTTCTCTGGGTGAGAAGGTCGGTTCCGACCTCCGAAAATACCGCTAAAGCGCTCATATCCAGGCGAAGACGATGCTGGAGAGTGTTTTTTTTTTTAGTGTTCTTTGACTCTCCTTGCATACAAAAAAACAGGGAAATGATATTCCTTTTACATTGGCGGTACTCTTTTCACCAATTAGAATGTTTGATCGGGGATTTCGACAGCCCTCGGGATTCCACCAGGTGTGCCGGCCTTCCGCTTATAAAACAAACAAAAAATAACAAAAAATAAAGAAGAAATGGTCAAAAACCGGGTCTGTGAGAAGTCTAATTTTTTAGTCTTTCCATACGTGAAACCCTACCATGCGACAAAAAATCAAAGTGCGGGAAACGCTTCCTCTAAACTGTCTCCAGGTGTATCGTTATGTTATTTCTCAAGGAAAGCAAAAGTGTGTGAGATGTCCAGCAAAATGGTCGATCTTTGCTTTGGCTGATTTGGGCCAGATTTTGTGATGCGTTAAACTTACTTGCTTTTAGTAGGGTTTTTTTCACGACTGCATTCCTCCGCCTTACTTGGTCATCACGGCCGAGGTCATTTTGGTTTTTGATTCGCCGTACGAGTACTTTATAAGCCGAAATATTAAGGACGAATTGTCCTGCATGGACCATACATCCCTCGGTTATCTGCTTCGATCAGTTATCTATTTTGCCTCCTCCCTCGTCTGTGCTCTGTGCCGTTATTCTTGCAGTTCTCGGGAGCATCAGCCCTCCTTTCATCACGTTCTGCCAACAACGCTGATGCACTGCTGCTGTGTTTGTTGTTGTTGCCCACAGCTGCAAAAGGTTCAAAAGCTGAATAGATGCCCCCAAATATACAGACGAGGGCTAGGTGTACGACGTGTATTAATAGCATGCCCACCAGCACTCAACCCAGGTACATTTGTATCAGAAGTGGTACATACATACGTACCAGCAAGAGAAAGTAGGATTCCTCAGAGTCGCCAACGTGATCTCCTGGGAACAGCGCCAGAGATGAGTGTTGCAGGAGCTTTCTCTTGCCGTATTTCGTTGACCCATCGCCGTCTTATCTTGTCATCGTGGATGCTGACGGATCCCCTCTGATAAATATCTGGCTATGAATCAATCTTTTCGCAAGGTTATGCACAGGGTTGCCGTCCATCGAACAGGGTCTCCGGGATCGAGTTGGATGTGTGGATGTGTTGCTCTCATGGCAGGCGGGTTTTGTGCTACTCTGCTGTAGTTCACAGCTCCAAATTTGAAATTTTGAATGTTGGGAGTTGGTGGAAGGATGTTCACAGCGGGGAAGAAGCGCGCGAAAGGCGGGGTGATACCCACCCACTGGACTGTGGACCAGTGACCCGCCTCACCTACCTGCAACACTTTACAGGCAGCTGGGTTATTATGGCTACCATGAACTTCCCGAAGATTGGTGCCCAAGGCTATAGCCTTGGGTCCCTACACCTGACTTCTGAAGAGTTTGTGTGGACATCAGCAGACAAATCAAGGTACGAACGAGGCCGCTTACCTCTTCTATGACACGAGCATTCCTACTCAATTCCACGATGCGAGGTAGGCAACTTAAATGAAATATCTCCCTTCTCCATATCTCCCTCTCTCCCCCCCGATGGCTGTGACACTGCGGCATCCTGACATGTACGCGTCCTAATGTGTTCAATGCTGTTTCTTGCGGGACGAACCAGCTCGAAGAAGGTGAAGTGGGCCGATGTTTCCCACGCTACATGGGCGCAATTCGGGGACTACTGCCATTTACGATTTTTCATGAAGAACGACGTACCGCCCGTGAGGCTTGATGGCTTCGGCAAAGCACAGCACCCAGGTACGAGAATATGCTGTTGTAGTGTACGTGTACACAGCCATCAAGCCGATGCATGTCGATGTCTCACTATCGTGTCATGTTCATAAAAGTGTCCGTCGTGTATATATAGCACGGGAGTCAAGTTACCAGATATCGGTACCTCTCAAGACAAGGAGTGTAATATGAAGTGAAATATGAATTGCCTCGTATAAAATGAGTGTAGTATTCCAAGGGTGTGTTATCTAAGTATACCTTCGTATACCCGGGTAAGTTTTTGAGGTCGTACCTAACGTACCTAAAACTTAGGTAAGGTTTTGACTGCCGTACCTAACGCATCTAACACTTAGGTATCGGGGTCCGCACCTAACGTACCTAACACATAGGCAAGGTATTGAGGTCGTCCCCAGGCTGGTACCTAAACCCGGGTATTTCGTCGACGGCTACCTAAACCCGGGTAAGGTATTGAGGTCCGTAATACCTATCGTACCTAAAACTTAGGTAAGGTATCGTGGTCCGTACCTAACGTACCCGACACTTAAGTAAGGTATCGGGGTCCGTACCTAACGTACCTGACACTTACGTAAGGTATTGAAGTCGTCCCCAAGCTCGTACTTAAACCCGGGTATTCCGTCGACGGCTATACCTAAACCCGGGTAAGGTATTGAGGTCCGCACCTATCGTACCTAAGCTTTCGGTATGGTTTTTGAGGCCGTACCTAAGTGCGGGTACGGGTACGTACCCGGGTAAGTACCCCGGTACGCACACACGTCAAAGTGGTGGGGCTAGGCACTAGAACAGTATGTACTGGCAGCAGTAATCTACTGGCAGCAGCTATCCACTGACTGGGCTTGCCAGTAGACGCTGCTAGTATGTTTGATCTCACGTACATCCAAGAAGTACCACATACCGGTATACGAAGTGTACATTGTTTTGGATGAGAGCCGACTACAATTTATATTATTCTTGCTCTCAAGATGACGTCATGTCATCAGTACTTCGTACCCGGTATTACTACTCGTATGATGTCATCCTTGATATGATCTATTATGCTGGCTATTATGTACCTGGCACACATTTTTTTTTATTTGGGGTAAGGTATTTGAGCTGGTACCTAAACCCGGGTATTTCGTCGACGGCTATACCTATACCCGGGTAAGGTATTGAGGTCCGTACCTATCGTACCTAAAACTTAGGTAAGGTATCGAGGTCCGTACCTAACGTACCTAACACTTAGGTAAGGTATCGAGGTCCGTACCTAACGTACCTAACACTTAGGTAAGGTATTGAGGTCGCCCACAGGCTCGTACCTAAACCCGGGTATTTCGTCGACGGCTATACCTAAACCCGGGTAAGGTATTGAGGTCCTTACCTATCGTACCTACAACTTAGGTAAGGTATCGTGGTCCGTACCTAACGTACCTAACACTTAGGTAAGGTATCGAGGCCCGTACCTAATGTACCTAAGCGTCGGGTACGGGTACATACCCGGGTATTTTACCCGGGTATACCGAAGTACGTACCTCACCTTACACACCATTGGTACTACCGTAAGTTCTCGTTGTATTATTATACCTTTTTCACAAGTATACACCTGGTACAAGCGCGGCGGGCTGACGCCCGCCTGCGGCTCTGCGCTTGCCCGTAATGACAGAGGATGCAGTACGTAAGCAAATCCAGGGCGTGAATGCGGCACGAGTACTGCCAAAAGTTGCATAAAAATTGCATCGACTTTGAGCGAAGAGAAAGAAAACACTGAAAAGCAACAAAACAAAGCTCGCCACCTGGCACAAAGTGTAGCCTACAAAAACAGTTGCCCACTGCGGAAGCAACACGATGAAGGAAAGCCTACCGAAATAAATGCTTCGAGGGACATCACCAACTATCGCTCTCATTGAGTTTCTCTGCTCCTGTGTTTCCCTCTTGGGCCTACATAAGTGGTGCTAGTTCGAATGACAGCATTATTTCTCGTCCGTACAGCAGCAGCAGGAGCACTGCTACGAGTACTCGTGCGATATCATACGCTTGTTCGTATCCCTGGTACGCCATTAACTCCCTATCTGATGGTACGCTTACAAAAATATAAACTCAAGTACCAACAAAAAACAGCAAGTATCACAAATAACAGCAGCAGCAGCAACAGGGTACATGCAGCAGACAGGACAGCAGTATCATATCATATGCTCGCGACAATGCATGTTGTTTTTTGGCCTCAAGATGAAAAAAGTACCTGGTACGCATTTTTCAAGTAAAAACAAAAACTTCAAAAATAAAAGTGGCCACGGTGAGGATCGAACCAACGACCTCGGAATTTCCAGGGTTCAAAAGCAGAATTAGATTTGTGCCCACTTTTGAATGACAACTATTAATACGTTTGACTCGGGGCACCTCACAAGCGCGGTCGAGGCGCCCCCGGCGCAGTAGGGCTAGGGAGGCACGATGAGGGAGCTTCGCGCCGAGGGTTGGTCCTCATCGAAAGTTAGCACGGCAAACGCAAAAAAATACAAATACGTCTGAGAAAAGCTGAGGAGCGCTGAGGGCACACCGCCAACATCAAGATATCTGCATTTATGCAAGATATCCCTTCGGAGTGTAGGTTACGCGCGTAGGTCGGGGCGACGCAAAGCCGGTGACGCAAGGTTTACACCAATATGACAAACAATGCCAGGAGTTGATGCAGTATACAGTCGAGGCCCCACTTTAATTCGGTCCACTCGGGGTCCCACTTAAGTGCGTTGAAATTTGTGTGTCACGACTTCGTCCCACTTAAGTGCGGCCGCACTAAAGTGGGACCGGTATTTTGTTTTAGGTTTTGGCGGTCCTATTAATAGTATTATACGGTACACGCCTCCACGTAATTACATGCAACGCAGCACGGTACAGGGTAGCAGCAGTACAACACAACGCCAATACAACGGAGCTCAGCAGTACTTTACTTTACAGCTTTATAATACTGTGATGTTGCACTGTACTACTATCGTCGTAGCCTTCGTTGATTGATATCGTTGGATAACGGATGCATTATCTGATTGTATGGTTATTGGTTATATCCGAGCTGTGAGATACTGCCACTGCAACAGATAACAGACGCACCGCAGCAGTTCAGACTACCATCTTTCGCGATACAGAAGAATGAACACGTGCCTACATATGATACTTGGATGAATCATACGCAAAAATCGTATGTATCCCACTCTATTACGGGGGGCCATAGTAAATAGGACCGAATATTGCTGTAGTAAAAATAGGTAAACATATAGTTTTTTGTGTGTACCGTAGGTCCTATTTACTATGGTCCCCAGTAATAGTGCGGTACCGGACTGTATTGAGTCTCACTGCAGTGCGGTACCGCACTGAATTTTTGTCTGCTACGGCACCGCACTAAAGTGGGACCCCCACTGAATATACCGGAATGATAGACGGGAGTGCGTGTTTTATACTTCAGCTGTTGGCAGTATGCGCGACAATGACTATTACAGTGACCGATGGATAGACCGCCATTTTAGGGACACACGTAAGATGAGGAGGGTGCATCAATGGCGGAAGCAAAAAAATGAGTAGTGCCTTTAGCAGCTGCAACAGAGAGAATGGCGGTAGTAGCAACGTAAAGACAACGAAACCACCAGCAGCAGCAGCAGCAAGCAGCAAGCAGCAGCACCAGCAGCAGAGAAAGGCTAGCAGCAGTATTATAGCATCAGAGACAACAGCAGTAGCAGCACAGCAGAGGCAATACGCACACACATCCTGCACGACAAACAGAGGTGAGTGTTGTATGCCGTACTACGGCTTGAGTTATGTCACCACTCATCCGAATCGCCAAACTTGAAGCAGTCACGACGTTCGGCTGGAATGGTTGAGAACACAGATCGATTATCATACCGGTATGCGGCACACAGCGTAGCAGAAGCCGCACAGCAAGCAGCAGCGGCACGGCAGCGGCACAGCAGCAGCATATCACTTCAGCACCGTCTACAGTAGCAGTGCATAGCAGGAGTGTGTGGGTGGGCTTGCGCCTTGCCCAGTGGTGCGTTGCATCCGTGCGCGTAGTATCATACCAGGTATGTAATATGTACCAGGTATGAGATTGGTACACACGCCCATGACGTATCATGCTGACGGCCGACTGATGTTTTGCCCTGGCTGTTGACAGCTGTAGACCTTTGTCGGGCTGTTCGGTGATGTTGAAAGCTGGTGACATGTTTCGGGCTGTTTGTTGATTTTGAAAGCTGGTGACAGGTGTCGGGCTGCTCGGTAGTGCTTTGAAAGCAAGCTTGAAGCGTGCGTCAGGGCGTGTCTCAACTGTTTTCGACTCGGTGGGAACGGTGGGAACGGAACGAGGCTATTCGCATGCGTTCGTTCCATTCCAACCTGTTTGTGTCCGATATGAACTTGCGAGTTCTGGGCAACAGACCCGAACAGATTATAGCTCAACTGACTTTTGCGGCTGGGCCGTGCAGCTCGACTCTAGGGCAGGGGTGCCGTCACGTGGGGAGCAAGTGCTCCTGACACAGAGAAGGGCTTTACATGCAAATATACCGGGAGGCAAGCCTCGCGGAAGACGCTGCTAGCCATCCAAGTGGCACCCTCAGGACAAGTCTAGAAGTTGTAAGATTGCCGTCGTGGATCGACGAGGACTGCTGGAACGTCTATGAACACTTGGTGCCACACTTTTGCCAGAAAATATCTCGCCAGAGCCTCGTTCGCCACCCAGTATTTTCCCTCGAGAGCCTCCTGGTCAGGCCATGGTGGTATGGCATGGCTCCTGCCGCAGGCGAGCCCTACGGCGTCCACATATGCTCCATCCCGTGTGTCCTATATCGTCCCACGTACACCCATACCCTCGTGGGCCTCAAGCATATCAAGCACCACTCCCAGTTATGAAGCAACACTCCCAGCACCAATCAGATGCCGTAAATCTCGTTCCATGTGGGCCGTTCGGTTCTCCTGAACAAG
>JBBMKB010086685.1:0-11756 GCA_037833945.1 Alaria marginata
AGACAGGTTGGGCGCACTCGGCTCGTCGTTTCGCCGCCACACGCAGTCAGCACGCAGTCAGCGTGGGCTCGGACGCTAAGGTCCGACGCCCAGTGCAGCGCACTCGGCGCGTCTCTTCGCGGCGCCAAACCACAAAAACAGTTGGTTGGCGTTTGCTCGAATCTCTGGGCGCCGCTCACCAACTTCTAATATATCCGATGTCTTTGCACAAGAAGACCCTTTCGATGATCTAAACGGCTGAAAATACGATTTGGTCAAAATCTGGAGCTCAAAATCTGAACCGCATATATAGGAAGCAGCCTAAATTTCCACACCCGCTCTCGCTGGCACAAGCTATTTATAGCAAAAGGTCGAAATGGAGGGTGTGTAAAAAATGCGGCGTAATTGACTGCACCGAGAAAGTATCTAGAGATTAGAGTTAGCCGGAAACCGGGGGATGGAGGGTGGAGGGTGGGTATGACCCCCCGCGGCCTTACAAACGCTAATACAGCCTGCTGCAGTACTGGATGCGAGGGAGCAAGCATGTGTTTTAAACCAAAGCAACTTGATACGTACAAGTAAATAGTGGGACCGGAATTTGGCCTGTTGACATCATGCGATGTCCCACTCCAAGTTGGAGGACTTGCTCGTATAAGTACGTGTCATACCATTTTGGACGGAAATATAATGACCGTTGGGATATTAAAATAAAGATAATTACGGTCCTTAACTTTACGTCCATATTGACACACCAGGGTCCAGTAGATGAATGTACGGCAACTTGCACCGCAAAAAGACAACGCCAGTCCTCTCGCACGCTATCCTGGCCGACATAAGGCAATCCGGACAATCATCAACACCTACGTGCCTCGGGCACTCAAGTGTTGCTGACCCAACTCACCCAACAGAGCAAGCTGCCTCGGACCCAGCCGCCTTGAGAACAAGCGGGGTTCCTCCTGTTTCGAACTCGGCCATGGTATCAGAGCTATGCTTCAAAGCCAAGCCCAAGCCACCCTCGCCGTAGAACTGGACTCCCTTCCCCACATCCCGTATCAGCAAGATGACACTTCTCGCTCGCATACCAGTCAAGAGAGGCTGTGCCTATGTCTACCGCATTGCTCGCTGTTGTTCAGTGTCCCAGCGCCTGGCTTCGCGGCATTCCTTGATAGTATCGTACCCGGTGCAAGAATTTCAGATCTTTTACATGGAAACCCCCCATAACGGCTGCTTCTGAGTGGGTATGCTTCACCTCGCTTCACATCTGATCTTTCGTTTTACTTTTTACGTTCTACTCCCCCCCCCCACATGCACGTTCTCTCTGATCCTGTTCGCCCCGAGTCGCCGGTGCGGTGTCGAGGAGATATGACCACCCCTGTGTCGAGCTTGGAGTCATCGATGACAACGGGGCGCGCCTGAATTGTGATTGTTGTCGATAGTTCTTGAGCCGGACGAACGACGCTTGAAGGTGATGTGATGTACTGCTGTTGTACCAGTAGCGCTCTGTCATGGACATAACGATCAGATTCCCCGCTACGAATCGTATCTGACATCATCCTTACGAGTATCACAGACCTTGTCCTGCCCCGCTTGCACGGGTGGACGGGACCCTCTCTTCATAGTAGTACTTGCAGTAGAACCGAAATTGCTGGGTACTGACGTTTTTTTTTTTGCCGGGCAAGCTGCGGTTTCGCCGACATTGCATGTACAGCGTGAGGAAACACCTTGACATTTCGCAGAGTAGCCGACCACGTAGCTTTTTGCAATGCCTGGGGGGTGACTTAACCTTCGGCAAAGTGTACCACGGCGTGCCTTTTGTGGAATGCGAGGTGGTGGTCTGGCCTTGGGATTCCTTAGCTTCGTCGACCACATATCAAGCTAGATCCTGGTCCAACCTCAATGCTTGAAGCGGCTATTGACCACTGTAGACAAATGCGTGAATTTGTTTGATCACGCGATACGGATCTGTTGCTCGTCATTGTATTTCAGCGGCTTATGGATACACGCCATCCACCGTGTACGTATTAGAGCTCGAGCGATATCTTGCAGTTAGCTTGCCATGCGTGACCACCGGCAGGAGCTATGATACCGTACATTGTTTCTGGCACTGCGCTACGAGTAGTGCTCATGCGTCGGCGGGTGGCTCACATCATTGTGTTCGATTCCGTGTGGTGATTACGTCTCAAGGTTCGGCATCATTTTGACACTATGACCCTCAGTGCGGGTCGGACACCCCCCCCCTCCCCCACTCCCTTTTATGTTGGTTGCAATCACATAAATGGTAGATTTTCTAGAGTTGCTTTAGTTTTCGACAGTGCGCATGATCGGGATTTTAAAAGAGGGTACTTTGGGCCTTTCATGGGCATTTCGCGTGTCTCCCATGGAAGCCACGGAATACCTAACCCACAGCGGATTCCCGGGAAACCCATCAGAGACCCATGGGAGACCCATGGGAGACCCATGGGAGACCCATGGGAGACCCATCAGGGACCCATTGGCTAGTCGTTGAAACTCATCGGTGAACTATGCGCCAGCCCTATAAAAAACCGTAAACCAATAGGCGATCCATGGGCCAGCGCTCTTAACCCATGGGCGACCCATGGTCGACTCATGAGTCAATACTATAAACCCAAGGGCGACCCATGGACCAGCATTATAACCCATGGGCAGCCCATGGTCGATCCATGGGCCAGTGCTAAAAATCAATCTGTCGGCCATGGACCACCACGCTAAAGCCATGGGGGACCCATGAGCGACTTAAGGGCGATCCATGGGTGATCCACGGATTCGTAGAGCTGGCTGATGGATTGCTCATGGGTCGCCCACTTGGGTTTGTAGTGCTGACGCGTGGGTCTCTCCCGGGTTTCCCACGGGTCTCCAACGGGATAGTTATTCTACTGCAGCCCCTATGTCACCCATGGGATTCTCATAGCCACCCATGGGTACTCGCGTCGGTGCATAGTGCTGAGCCATGGGTCGCCCATGAGCCATGGGTTTACAGCACGCCCCACGGGTCTCCCATGCGTCTTTCATGGGCCTTCAGAGACTTTCCCATGGTCATGTTGCCCATAAGTCCCATGAGGTGGCAATGCTGGTCCACCATGGGTCACACCCATCGGTTCATAGCGCTGGTCCATGTGTTTCCAATCGGCCATCGGGGACTCCCGGGTCACCCATGGATTGAAAGTGCTGGCCCATGGGCTATCCGTGGGTTCATAGTGTTAACCAATGGATCGACCATGGGTCTCCCCCCACGGCGTTTGAGTGCTGGCCCATGAATCCCACATGGGTCTGCGATGGGTCTGCGACGGGTCTGCAATGAGTCGACCGTGAGTCTCCCATGGGACACCGGCCGATGGCTCTACCATGGATCTCCGGTTATTTTGACGTGTTGGCCCATGGGTTTTCCATGGGGTTCGAGTGATGGCCCATGTGTGTGTCATGGATCTTCTATCGGTTTACGATGGGTTTATCGTGCTGGTTCATGGGTCGCCCATGGTTCGCCCATGTGCCCCATGGGAAAAAGCTGCTGGTCAATGGATGCCCCACTGGTCCACTGTTCACAGTGCTAGCCCATGGGCCTCTCATGGATCGCTGGTGTCCCATAGGTCACCCTTGTAATTGTAGTACTCGCTCATGGGTTATCCAGGGGTTTGTGACAGATCTACCATGCGTCGATCATGGCTCTCCATCAGTCTCCCATATGTCGCCTATGAGTTGCAGCACTGGCCCATGAGTCGACCGGGGGTCTCCCATGGGTTTGGGGTGTTGGCCCATGATGGGTCTCCGATAGGTCTCTCATGGGTAAAATCTCCCAGTTGTTAGAGGCACGATACGGAGACACGTTTAGGGACTTTTATTTGAGTAATTCAGCGCCAATTGAGCGAGTGGCGACCCCATTTATGTGCAGGACTCGAGCCTGTGTGTCTTTTGGCTTCGCATTGTGTACCGTCATAGAGCTATTAATAACTGGCTGCTACGCTGCACCAACCGTTGGTTTTAAGGTCCGTTTTGGACTAACGTACAGGGCCGCTCGTGCTAGTGGCCCACACCCCAAGGGGAAATAGGAGATCACCCCCCACCGTAGCTCAGGTCGGTCCACGCGCCCAATGCGTGTCGTCTATACGGCTGGCTCATGGGTCTTCCGTGGGCTGCCCATGGGTCTCCCACGGGTCACCCACCGGGTTGGTAGCTCTGCGCACCGATGAGCTTATTGTACTGCCCATGAGGCAACCGTGGGACCAACATGTGCGAAAAATCAGTTTTTCAGACCCGCAACTTCGGTCGCTGTTGACAATTGTAGTGGTAGCATGTGGCATTTTACTCTACGCATACATTCGTATTTCTTGCAGACCGTTGGTCGTGCCACACGATACCCATCGCGCCCGTGATGACACGTTTGGGTTCAACCTCAACGTTTACCTCTTGCCCTCTGCTGCCAGCGTTGGTGGGGGGTATCGTAATATTTTTCGGGGGAGCAATGGCTGCTTGGTGATACAAGCAGGAATATTGTCCGGGTAGTCTTGTACCTTGTAGGTTTGAAGGTATACGCGTTGTGTGTTCATGTCGTACCGCACATTAAAAGTAGGCCGTGCATTGTTCTTGATAGCAACATTGGTGTGAAACTGAATATAGGTTGCACTGACAGCGAGTAGCACCCAGCCGCTGTATGTAACCTTTGTGCAACGTGTTTGATTATTTCACATCAAATGGATGCTGTACAAACTACCACAAACGCCTAGGTTAAACTATGTATGTATATAAGGTTGTACCATATTGCGGGGAGACCATGTGGGGCGTTGCGCAAAGGGGGCATATTGCCATCTGCATATTCGACGAGTTCAAACATGCGCATTGAACGCCGGTTCGTTCGTTCATCAAGTACGTTGCGAGCCGTCACGGAGCCACGCAGACGATGAGCGGATTCCTCGGTGGCGTTAGACGCTTTAACTGCGATACGTTTGGACACCGTCGAAATAGGTGGTTTGAACCTCCGAGGCATATATCTACTCATGTATCATACTTAAAAACAAAAAGTGGTGCTGCTGATGGTGGTGTCCTCAAAACTGGGAGTAGATAGTCCCCGCGTGGTAACCATCGTTCGTTGTGGATATTTTGTGGCGCGAGCCTGGATGGCTTTCCTCCAATACGCTCCGAAGTACGAGGTATCAAACAACGGACCCCGCTAATTCAGGTTATAATTGGACAAGAGTGTAATGTATTTACCCCCAACAGGGTGCTACCGTGATGGAAGGCGGCCTCTTGTTACGGCGTCCTAATTACCAGGGCCCCTATTGGATTTACTTTGATCCCCACACTCTATTGCCGACCGATGCGTAGACGGTGAAGTGTTGGCGAGCATGCACCCAGCAATACTCTACTCAGCTCGATGTGTATCGTGTACGACTAAACAACAGTAGATAGCTGCGCCAGTAGCTTTTCCGTCAGTATGATGATGGGCATTCAATCAATGAAATGTAAACCGACGTTGTCGTGAGAGCACACAGCACACATTGCCTCGTCGACTCTCACTGATTTTTCGTCTTGAGCGTCCACATCATCTTGATTCAACTATGATCGGCATGGGCGTCACGCCGTGCATGGTAGTTGGTTCGTCTAACAAAGCACACCACCGATGGGTTTTCTTTTGCTACCATGCCCTTTAATCGATTGCCTCCTATATTATACACAACCTCAGAAGACCCGCAAAACAAAAAAAGTATGCCTGGTGATTTTTCGGCTCCTGAAAACGAGGCGCGTGCTTGCATTGTTCCTACTGACATGAGTACATATTTCGCCGTTTTCCCGAGGTGGTGACTCACTCCGGGCGCAGCTCATGGCATGCCTACCTTCGTACGCGCTCCCCTCCACGAAGTTAAGCGAGTGATCGATATGATAACAATGCCGCCTTGGTTCGTCCCCGGTCCACTAGTCGCTTGACCCCCCCCGCTTCCAAACAAGCGTCCCGGCACTTTAGGGATGCGAGGGTCTATGGCCATAAGACCACGGCCATGCATGAAATGAGTACTCCCCCGCTTCCCCCAAACAAGCGGATTTGTATCCATGCCTGGGGGTACATAAACAGTACACGCACGGGGTACTTGCTTGTGGTACAGTCGAGCGCTACGCACACAGCCGGATACATTATGGAAGCATGCCATATGATAAGAGGGTATAATGTTTCACGAGAGGTTGACGTGGGATGGGTGACCTTCAAAGGGCAGGAAGACTCTACGGAAAGCGAGTAGCAAACCCCTTGCCGCCGAACCCAGCGTTGTTTTATGATGGAAACACAAAATTAACGTATTCTGTTCCTCTAAAGCATGATCGATGACTGATCCGAGCATATTCACCGGCTCATTCTGAATATTTCAGACCCAAACGACAAGGGCTGCAATCTACTTGGCATGCTTGGCGATAAACGCCGCGATCTTGGGCTGTTTGACGACGTTGTCGTACAGGGCGATAAGGTTGGGGTAGGAGTCGGCAATCGTGGTGGGGATGCCGTCGAGAGCGCCGTCTTTGAGATACTTGATCTTGTGGGCCACCGTGAGGTCAGCCACAGTCATCTGTTTGTGTGTGATATAAAAACAAGTGGAGCGGCGGTGAGGAGAAGTAAGACAACCCAAGGACATAGTGGGAACAGGTGCGAGCACAAGCAACACCGCCACCAGACTTAATTGGTCCAGGAAAAGGGGAGGCGTAATATTACGGGGGAACGTAGTTAGTAGGACCTACGGTAGACACAAAGACCTATATATTGATCTATCTTTACTACCAATATTTGGTCCTGTTAACTACGTTCCCCCGTAATACTAGCATTCAACTGCCGGGCAGCGTACATGCGTTTAGAGGAACTGCTCGACAACAGGTATTCCCCTCTAACGAACAGAGTACACCAAGCTTAGAGTCGGAATGTTTTGGTAAAACAAGACATGACGCTTTGGATGGCCAAATTATTGGCCGCCGGAAATGTTAGGCCCCGGGACGAGTTCGTGGGTATTTCTCGGCACCTACTCCAAATAGACGCGGGTAGTATCACATTGTACATTGTACCTTTTTGGCGAAGTAGACGCCTTCAGTTGCCGCAAGCTGCTTTTCGATGTTACCGAGCCACCTACCGTACGATAGGTCACGTGAAACGCACGCCGAGCGACACTAGAATATGAGTATATAATATGTGTACACTTATGGCATCAAGCACCGTTAAGTACATATCAGCAGTGCCAACACGCGGCAGTAGAAGCAGTTGTCGTGGCACTCAAATTACGAACGAAACCGCAATGAACACAACATCATGCAAGGCAAAGAGGTGAGCAGTGTGATAAAGGGTAGGATATCCGAATCGCAGGCCATTATCAATGGTGTACCTAAGGTAGATTCTTACCTTCTTGTGCCAACCGTACAAATACCGCTCCTTGCTCGGTTTTACCCAACAATGTAGTCCACCACGCAAAAGCTATTCCTCCCACCTAAACACCGTGCCAACACGTTGCATTCAGCCCTTATTATGACCTTGATGCCCAACTGGCTGTTATGTTCGTCGCCAGCTTTGTTCTTGACATATGGAGAAGAACGCTCAATCGAATCGAACAGGCATACAGACAGTGGAGGCCATACTCAAGCGGATATAACAGACTCACGTGGGAAAGAAATTTTCCGTCAGATCCTTGCTCACTTCCAGCTGAGCTCCCCACAAGGTCGCGATCGCGGGGAAGGTGACGAGCAGAAAGTGTATCGGGGGGTCCACCGACGACGCACAAACAGTGTGTGATAGCGCCATCAAAATGTGCAAGTTAGGGTTTGGAGAAATACGTCAAATCGTGAGGTTAGTAAGGCACGGGTGGACAGACTCCCCTCCTGCCGTACCCTGATACAAACGTATTGGTAACACACATACGAGCCATTGAGGGCACATTGCACCGATGAGACACGTCACACCGTGTCGTCCACCCACGTACAGCCAAGGCTGAGCTGACGCCGTGCCATTTTTAAGCTGTACATAGAACAAGTGTGCTCACCGTAGAGTATGGATATCGGCCTTAGATTTTGTGCCAAGGGAGGCAGGGTTTGCCCACCGGTGGTGTTCATATATATAATGCAGTAGAGTACCCGGCGTAGGAATGTATTGTTATGTGTATTTCGAATCCACGCTATCCGGGAACACCACCCACGCGGCCAGGTTCAGAACGCGTCACATGTGACTGCGTGGTCGACCACGTGCACTGGTCAAGCGTGCGCTTCATACATTTTGCCGATATATTTTCATTCAGATTTACGCACGAATACGGTGCACGTGTTGCATGTAATATAGTACCTGGCGATATTCTGATTAGGACCGCCGCATGCCATTAGGCGAGCTTCCGTACCTTCCTGGTCTGGTCTTTCTCCAAGTAAAGTGGCCGCCCATTCACATAAAAGTCGGTGGCACACTCGGTCGCAGCGTCGCACTTGGCCGCCTCGAGGTCATCGGAAGGGTACAGTCCTAAACAATTGAAAGGAGCCGGGTTATCCCGCGTGCAACGCCTTCACATTAAGAATGGGGAGACTTGTTGATGTGCAGGATGGTAGGGGCAAATCCCACAAGCGACGCATACAAACGAACGATGGAGGGAGTTGTTAACATTCGGAAAGGACGGAGCAGTATGGATCTACAAATAGGGCCCGACTTCAGGCTGAATATCCGGCCCAACGTCCGCACTGTTGTTTCGAGTTAGACCCTAGAGTTTTTGGCAAGGTGTTCTATGAGCCCCTGCTCATTTTTTGCTGATTATATATTTGTTTTTGTCTGGAACATTGCCATTTGATATTTGTTGGGACATTTGGGCCTCCTGGGACCCCATTGTTTCGGCGAAGCAATAAATGTTACCCCCCCCCCCACTCCTTCGTTAACGCTTCGGAAATGGCTCATAGAACAAGTGTGCAAACGTTCAAGGTTTTTTCCTCGGAAACACGGCGTGGACTGTTGGACTGTTGTGCAGAATAAATGCGTTAACTTACGGCACTGCCTCGTATCCACTTCGCTTCAGCATGTTATCGACTTTGACCCGTACATCCATTTTGGAACTGCATACGAGTCATTCCACAGTAGGGGCTGCGCTTTTTGGGCCAAGTGTTTCTGACCGGTTGAGCTCCTCAAGTGAGAGGAACTACCGGTTGGTATCATACATTTTCGAGTCTACTTGTTTTAGGGCTGGCGCATAGAGTTATGGGTCGGGTTGCGCGAACGACTGCCTTCGAAGTCACGCGTCGGGTAAGATATCGAGCTCCTCGTGTGAGGAGCTCAAAAGCTTCTGCTGCACCCCTACCGTGAAATGGCTCATATATTATCCCAGACAAATTTCAAGAATTTTGTCCCCAAAAACGCGGTCTTCCACATAATTGTTTTCTTGGAAGTAGATGGAAGATTCCAAGCTTCTATCACTTCCATAGAAGCTTCCATTACTTCCATGGAAGCTTCCATTACTTCCAAGGAAGCTTCCACTACTTCCATGGAAGCTTTCGCTACTTCCATGGGAGTACATGGAAGCAGTGGAAGCTTCCACGGAAGCTTCCTTTGAACTTTTCGCAATTTCTAATGAAGCTTCCACTACTACCATGTACCAGGTACTTCCATGGAAGCGGCGGAAGTAGTGAAGTCTTCCATGGGAGTAGAGGCTTCCACTTCATCCATGTAGTTCCGTGGAAGCTTCCGTGGAGGTAGTGTAAGCTTTCATGTAAGCAATGGAAGCTTCCGTGGAGTGGAAGTTTCCGTAAAAGAAGTGGAGAATTCCGTGGAGGTAGTGGAAGCATCCGTGGAAGCAGTGGAAGCCTCCACGACAGTAGTGGAAGTGGAAGCTTCCGCGCGGGGAAGTAGTGGAAGCTTCCATGGCAGTGGAGGTCCCAGGGAATTGGAAGTATCAGTCAAAGCAGTACTTCCACCAGTAGGTCTTGCAACGATGTCATGCGCAAAATTCCCGGAACGCTTTATGTCAGGATATTTGTAGTGCAAGAACGACTCAATAGGATACTTGGGCGTTGTACTACACGGAAAGGCGGTTTCGAGGATACGAAACCGTCAGTATAGGCGGCCACGAGGCCTGTGCTGTGAGACAATACTAACTTTGTTTTTGCTCTACCCCAATCTCTGCTCAGCGCCAGCTACTGCATGATCTACTGCTGCAGCATCGACAGGTTATATGTAGTGGTGATTCAGGGTCAACAATGTCAGGTTTACGAACACTTTACCCCTTCTTATTGGTTAGGAAGGCCAATCGGGGTCCACACTTCGGAATTGCTTGCTCGACGCGAAAGCGGCGCGGCCGCCTTTGTGGCCAGGTTCGGTGTCAGGATCAGGGTTGGACATACGCCTTTGTCCGACTGCTCACTCGAGGAGGTCTATACCCACTCACTTCTGCGGGGCAATGGAAGTGCAGCCCCAATAACAATCCGATGGCTATTAATAGCGTCCTATTCCTAGGTTATTGATACGTATGCTTGACACATGCTGCGGGGGAGGTGTTATAACTTATAACTTATAACTTATAACACCATTTGGTTTATGAGAATCTTCACTTGAAGAGTGAAGATATCCCATCCAAAAACTGTTTTTTAGAAAGCTGGAAAGTGCAACCCGATTAGCAAATGACCCCAAGTAATACTAAAACATCATATTGCACTAACAGTAATAGCCTTCCGACGATTTTGGGCTAAGGACCCCCGTCATTCAGAAACAAACGGCCGAAAAGTGCTATACTAATACCTAGTCTAAAGTAGCACACGTCGCTTGACGAATCATGTTGGAAACACCAGCAGTATTCCAACGATATTGGGTAGTTCGTCAGTTGAGGAGCGCCGTCGTTCGGAAATACTTGGGCCAAAAAGTGCTATACTAATAGTGCCTCTATCGTAGGAAGCACGCATCATTGGGTCTACGCCCGTTCCTGGATACCACTAGGGAATACTTCCCGGCCGTTTCGCTACTTCCACGGAAGCTTCCATGGGAGTACATGCAAGCAATGGAAGCTCCCACTACTTCCATGGAAGCTTCCGCACCACGGAAGCTTCTATCAACTTCCACAGAAACTTCCATCTACTCCACCTCGGAAACCCCCCAATAATGTATGTACGAGATCCCAAAAACACGATGGGAACTCTGTCAGTTCTTGGAGCATCTTTGCCAAATCTTGTACAGATATGCCGTGGGGTACCAGACGCCAGCTCGTTTCAAAATAATTTATGGTTTCATTTCGTTGGGCTGGTTGTTTGGTGCCTTCTAGCTGGGACCCTGAAAAACCAGTTTCGAGGACTTTTCGAAAAACCAAAATTATGTTGCGGCCGGTATCAATATCTACCATCGCTCAAGGTTGGGGACGTGTCGGCTGTCCAGATCACTCATCGCGGACGGGTCTGGCCCGCCCCGGCCTCTGGAAATATCCCCTTCTACCTCATTTTCATGACGGCAGAAAACATCGGGTGTCAATACGACTGACTTCCTGAAGACGACACCTTTAACATATAGCAGGTAATTGAACAAGCGCGGGCTGGCCAGAGCACCCATCGTGGAATAGGTTCTTTGGCCAGCCCGGGCCGCTGGAAATATAGCTGTCTAAGTCGTGCTCCGAACAGTGTGAATAGTCGTTGTAAAAACGGGTTTCTTCCTGAAGGATGGCCCTATCTTTGTTAGAGATGCACCATAACCACTGAGCTATACAGTTAGCGCTGACTGTATAGCTCAGTGGTTATGGTGCATCTCTAACAAAAGCACAACCCGGGGTCCGTTTGGCGGTTAAGCCTGGACC
>JBBMKB010086696.1:0-11755 GCA_037833945.1 Alaria marginata
GTTCCTCACTTCAGGAGCTCAACCGGTCAGGAACGTTTTACCCCCAAAAGTGCAACCCCTACCGTGGGATGACTCCGAACATATAAATCAGGTGTATAGCTCGGTAAATCGACCAGGTATCAATCTACTCTTGCATCTATGGATTGAGGATGTGATACAAAAGACCTTATCGGCACGGCAACACAACAGACCAAATCCGAGCTAGGCCTGAACCAAATAACGGTTTCCGACATCACCATTAAACAACTTTTCAGCATAGGTAGGCTACAGTATACAGCAGCGGTGGTCCCTGGTCAGTGCGATGCCTTGCCAGACGCCAATACCCGTACCGAAATGGGACCCCGCCCTATGTCCATGTGATATAATGTTTGGCCGTCTCTTGTAGCACAAACAAATTCGTGACTTAAACAAGTATTTCCGCTCTAATCTTAAGAGCCGCGCTAAAGGGTACGGCACTAAGGCGGGCCCACCACTTTACCTGGCGGAGGCTATAAGTAGTATAGTGGTTGCTACTGAGCATGCACTCGTTATCCAAACCACATAGCGCTCCCCCCCCAAAACCGAGTGTACCATTACTATTGGCGATTTAGGTATTCGTGACCGCAAACAGTAGAGCAATCATGCTGTGTATGCCGCTGTCTGCGTCGCTTCCTCCCCCACCGGTAGGCATGCCTTCTGATGAGAACGATCTACGGCTGTTACAAGCCGTGTTCGATGGAAACCTTGGGGTATTGAAGAGCGCACTGGGGGCTGGAGCCACGTTAGATGGATCTCCAGATCTTCCCTGCGTGCCCATCGTGGCTGCTGCAGTGGCCAGCCATGCCACCCTTGTTAAGTTTCTACTGAATCAAGGAGCAGATCCGGATGACCCTATCCATGTCAAAATGCCATGCCCAAGTTCGCATTTGGAAGACGATCTTGACATCACTATGCCTGGCGAACGGGCCCTTCATATAGCATCGAAGAGCGGGAACGTCGAAATCGTTCGCTTGCTGCTGGGGCATCCTCGAGCTGATCATAATGTCACCGACGACGAAGGCCGCACGCCTCTTTTGTCGACTTGTGGAGGCCGGTACGTCTGCGTGGAGGTGGTGCGGTTGCTGCTCGATTCTGGCGCAGACCCGGGCTTGGCAGACAAACGTGGGTGCATCCCTCTGCACTTTGTGGCCGTGATGGGTCACATCGACCTAGTCGAAATGCTTCACACGAGAGCACCGGCCACACTGCACCGCTGTACTCTCACAGGCGAAAGTTCACTTGCGCTGGCGTGCGGTCAAGGACACGCGGGTGTTGCGTCCAAGCTCCTGTCGCTAGGGGCAATCGAGGGGGAGCTTCCCGGCTTAAATGGCATGCCCTTCCTTGTTATGGTGGTGAAAAATGGCTGTTTGGCCACAGCCCGGGTCTTGATCAACGAGGGAGGGATAGGACGAGACGGGACCAGGATTGCTCTAGTTGGCCATGCGCTTGTTATGGCGATCACCGAACGCCAGGCAGCACACCTGCCGCTGATGCTCATGGTGGACGGTGCCAAAAAGCGCTCTGCGTGGGCAAACACCAACTTCGAGGGTAATACCTTGCTTCACTGGAGCGCTGCCTTCTACAACCCTGCCGCGATGGGCATTCTCCTCGAGGCGGGGGCTGACGAGAAGGCCCTAAACGTGGTGGGGTATACCGCTAGGGACTACGTCGGGAAACATCTCGGACAGCATCATAAGGTGCACATAGATCGGGGGGAAGAAATCGTCATTCTCCGGATGCTGGAACGTGGCCCGGCTTGCAGAGCTCGATCTTGGGCGTGGCCTTCTGTCAAGGAAACTGGTGGGGGTAGAGGCCGTGATGGTGACGGTGCTGCTACGCTTCATTCTGTCCATTCGTCTCCGTGCGCTGTGAAGACCTCTCCCGTGAGTGGCGTGCGAGTCGTCAGGCTCAAGGAGAACAAGATTGGAAACAAGTCCTTCGCGAAGATTGTGGCCAGGTAGGCGCTATGATCGTATCCAGTTCTTGGCCGCGCGTTGTTGTCTTAGTCAGAGTTTGCTCGCTTCTATTGATAAATGTTTTTTATTTCGGGGGAACGTAGTTAATAGGACCTACGGTAAACACAAAACAACTACATATTTCGTTATTTTTACTGCCAATACTTGGTCCTATTAACTACGTTCCCCCGTAATAGTTTGTTTAAATATTATCCAAAATCAAAGATACACTACAGCTGTGAGATTGAAAAGGTCATCGAAACTCATATTCATTCGAAAGCTGTGTGTTATACACCGATCGCAGTTATTACAGAGTGTGTGTGTGTCCTCATGAAATATATAGGTCGGCGGCTCCCCTTTAGTGGCAGCTATTACCACGGTCAAGAGGGTGATGCTTATCAATCTGTGCGCGGAAACTATAAAACCAGTTTTGAGGGGAACACAATCTTAAGGCTGTGGAAGGCTTAAGCATATGATGTATATATTATTATTGATATTATTGTTATGGCCCTATAATGAATGTTGTCGTTATTTTTTCCCTCCGACAATTTAACGTGGACTCCTTTCCGATATAAAAAGAATACCCTCCCGTAGCAGTAGCATCTCTCATGTGACTCTCTGCCAACTATTTCCCACTCTCCCTTCCCCACGTATTTTCCTTTTATCTACCGGCATAGATGACATATAGCCGTAATACCGATATAGGGGGGGCAGTAATATTTTCTGATTTGTTTTATGAATAGGAACTGCTGTGGGTGGGGGGGGGTAGTAGTAATTGTTGTGTATCGCATATTGAATTTACGTCTGAACCAAGTTATGATTAGGGGTTTAATCACTGTTGTGTATCGCATAATGAAGATATGTCTAAACCAAGTTATTTGTAATATTCGGGGTCGGTTTGAACCAGATGAAAACATTTGTGGCTGGATGGAGTACTGTAAAAAAAATAAATCTTCAACTGGAAGTAGGCGTAGAAGGAGGCTAGAGCCCGCGCATAGGTTTCCTTTTCATGTTGTGATTTATGTCTCTGGGTACTTCTTCGAGTGATCAATGTTGACACCAATGCTGCATATTGTCAACGGCAAGTACAATTGACACTAGGAGCGGACAGCGCATCTTCGTTTAATAGTTATTCGGCAGCGTGTTATAAAGGAGTAGGTTGGTGTGGCCTATACAACAGTGTAATCTCAGTACCCTAGGTTTGTACGGTCTGCACAATGTACCAGGTACCGCACCGACGTGTACTCTCCTCCTTAAAAACATACGCGATCGGCTCCCACTTGTTCATCCGACTATGCTTTGTGTTTTGGCCCCCGGCATGGCTGTGTTGGCGGTAGGTTGTTCAGTCTGTGATACGTATTATATGTAGTCAAGGGTCAAGATGGCGTTGTGTCGTTTGGTTCTGGAGTTTAAGATGGGTGTGTGGCGGCGACACACGTATCGAGCGGTGCTCTTCACGCCAGAAAACGGTGCAGGCCAACGCGATTATCTGTGTATATGCTGATGTACCTTGGTTTTTGGCGCCACCTGCATGTACGGCGGTGCTTCGACAAATGAGCCCAGCCCATATAATAATGTGATGCTCATAAAGGATTTCTCCTACGCCGTGAAATGACGCAAAACAACCCGGGTATACCGTTGTTGAGTCATCCCACGGTGGGGGTGCAGCAATAAGTCCCTGAGCTCCTAACATTAGGAACTCAATATCTCACCAGAAAAATATGACTTTCAATATTTTCTTTCGCGCAACCCGATCAACACGTCTATCCGCTAGTCCTAAATAAACTAACTCGTAAAATTAGCACACCAACAGGTAGTTCCTCACTTCAGGAGCTCAACCGGTCAGGAACGTTTTACCCCCAAAAGTGCAACCCCTACCGTGGGATGACTCGTTTGGATAACGCCCTTTCGTCAACGGTGGTTGGCGTGTTCTACGGTAAAGGACAGCACTTTTAGGCGTTTGTTTTCCTTGATGACGGGGCTCCTTAACCCAAAACTCGTCGGAATGTCATGAGTCATCCCACGGTAGGGTTGCAGCAATAAGTTTCTTAGCTCCTGACATGAGCTCAATATCTCACCCGAAACATGACTTCCAAAGTTATCGTTCACGCAACCAGATCAACATTTCTATCGGGTAGTCCTAAAACAAAACCACTCGAATAATGATGATACCACCCGGTAGTTCTTCACTTCAGGAGCCCAACCGGTCAGGAACGTTTTGACCCAAAACGTTCAACCCCTACCGTGGGATGACTCTCATACGATTTTGGCAATATGCTTTTTCTGCATAGTTGGGCCACGGGTTTGCTCATGCGATTGCGCTTTCAGTTTTTCGGTGGGGTTAGAACTTCTCTCAAATTAGGAGGTTAAGAAAAAACAAGCTGCATTCTATGGTAGAATGTGTCGGTTAGTGATTTCGGTTCTACCAATTGATTATTTCGCGGTGTTTTACTATGTACATACTCCATAAAAAGACGTACCGCAGTGTTTGTGTTTGGTGTCATATCTACGCTGCGTGCACTCGGCAATGTACGAGTCTTGGCATGGAGTAGGACTCAATAAAATTGTATTGCTTCTCAAGCTTCACTGGAAGGCAAGCACGACGGACACAAGAAGAGAAAGTTCGTCTATGTATATGTCATTCGTCATTACGCTGCATAGCTAGAGCAACATCGAAACAAGGAAAAGAAGGTTGGTCAAACGAGGCATCGGCAATGGCACGGAGTAAAGACCTCCACGATGTATAAACCTTAATGAACAATCTTGAAGGGGCATTGAAGGAGCTCAGTCAGCAGCCCAATGAGGCATACCGTACATCTAGCCTGACCGCGTGTATATTGTCTAGCTTCATGGACGAATGTTGCGACACCTAAGCTTACAAGTGTCAACTTCAAATCATTCCTTCCTTGTATGGTCGGTTCCCGGACACTCTTATCCTTCCTTTTGTCTATTCCATCTTCAGAACGACTAGAGGGTGCCCTCCACCTTTCAACATAATGTGCTTCTCCTTACCGAAGCTAACGAGCATGCATATCACGGCGGCTCGTGTCCAATTTTTGTGGACTAGCTCATCCACCCCACTATGACATGCGGACACCCCACTCATGTGACAATATCGCACTTGCCGTTGTCTTGACCACTAAAAATACTCTACGAACAAAATGGTTTCTTTTTTGGTACGCCGGTCCGAGCATGCCAGTGTTGTTAGATTCACGATTGATTGCGTGTTGATTCAGCTTACTCAGAATTTGTGAATTTCTGGTACGTACCGTGTACGTTGAGTACCGAGGTTCATGCGGTACAAGAGAGTGAAACAAAAGGCATATCCGCGCTTTGAGACCCCGGGTCTAGGCACAGCGGTCTGAGATAATCTAGTCTGGATGCAGATAGTAAATATTATGCGGAAATTTGAGCATTTTCAGCAATTGGACCATATTTAACACTTGGAATATTTGGCCGAGGAGACACACATGGTGCGGTACAGATGCACGCCTCGATTTTCTAGGCTCCTTACGTGACAAGCTCTGACGCCCCACCAAACATCTGTTTCGAGAAAGAACAAAAGTGCAGCCCGACGGACGAAACAATCATATGCACCAGGTACCTGGCATTGCAAAACGGTAATTATTCTTTCGGATGATTTTGGGTCAAGTAACCCCGTCGTTCAGAACATATTTTAGCCAAAAAGTGCTACACTATTAAGAATACCTAGTCTAAAGTCGCACGCGTCAGAGTTCGATTGCTGGTGTTTCCTCTTGTACATTTTGCTTTTCCCTTTTTCCAGTTGTGTTTCGTTTTGCGTGGTGTGTCTACTGGCTGCATACAGCCCACTCGGGCCTGAAGGTTAGCTTGGAATCACCAGCAATACATTAATACAAATACTATCTCTCGTTTTTACTGGATGAGGGCTTAGACCCCCCCTCCGAAAAAATGCCATACCTCTTGGATCTTTGGCCACCTAAACCCGGGTATCTCTAGGGGGTTGATCACTAATCCTCCCCGGGTCGACCAACATATGGTTTGTTCATTTTCTACCATCTACTTGATTGTACTACTGTGTGCGGTTATTTAGGTTAACGATATCAACAGTGCACCCCGGCTTCGTTTCTGAATTTCGCTTGGATTTTCACGGATTAAAACTTCCTCATGACCTACACCTTACATCGAACGACGGGCAAGGACCAATGCCGTACAATTTAGCAGTATACCACCATGGGCTATTAATGAGACGTTCGAAGACAAACACCAGCGTGCATCACACACGAGAAAAGTAATTCACAGTAATTAGAGCCGTCCCACGGTAGGGGTTGCACTTTTTGGGCCAAACGCTTCTGACGCGTTGAGCTCCTCAAGGGAAGAGTTATCGTTTCGTATGATAACTTTACGGGCACGTTTAGTTTAGGACAAACGCATATTAATGTTGATCGGGTTCCCCGAACGAATGACTTCGAAGTCATTTTTCCCGGTGAGATATCGAACTCCTCATGTTACGAGCTCAGAAACCTCAGCTGCACCCCTACACTGTCGGATGACTCTACTTTGAATAAATTGTTCGGGTGGGTTTTTGATCTTTTGTTTGACAAACTCTTGAAAGTAATGTTTCGAGTGGGATGTTGAACTCCACATTTGAGGACCTCAGGAAATTCTGCTTCATTCAGCCTTATGGGGTGATAATGGTTCTATGCTAAAGTATATGGGATTAGAGTTCTTCGTGTGGCTGCTGTTTTCTGCTTCAAACGCAATCAACCCGCCGCATGTTTTGTTCGCTATCGACTATTCTGCAGAACACACACAGCATAACCAGTCGAACCGGAACTAACCGCGTTCCTCCCGTGCCCGCCGCTCCGCAACAGGTACTGCGCAAAGTACTTACTATTCCCTGCCAGGTTGGTTTTGGTAAAACGCGGAAAGGCTCCGTCGATATGTGTGGGCAGCTGCTTGCTGGTTCTGCCGTTGCTGATGCTACCGTCGTAGCTCTGCATGGGCAGCTGGATATTGCCATCGCGGCGATATATTGTGGCGCAAGGTTTGAAAGCGTGACAACTTTTGTCAAAGGTCGCGATCTGTATTCTCTCGTAGGGGGTGATTCGACGAACGGCGGTCAACGGCCGCGGTCGATTTCGCTTGCGGAAGATATTTGTCGGCGGCGGTGGTTAGTCCAGAAATTAATGGTTGTGCTCGTAGTTTCCTAAGGATAATGACCCCCAGAGAGTGTATGGTCGATGTTTGGGGAACTCCTACAGTAGCGCTCTCGGTGTTCGCACTTTTGCTCGTGTGTGCACCTTTATTCCGATCCAGGTCAACCCGATAGGAATGTGCGTGCTCAATGCATATGGTCGTGAGCATGTGCGCGAAGCAAATGGCCTTCTTGGAGCTGAGATTTTCGGCTCTGTCCACAGTCTGCCGGAGAATTGGAATCCCTTCTGTAGACAGGTGCTACGATAGAGGCAGCACCTTTTGGCATTTTTGTTTCTGAATGACGGAGCTCCTAAACCATAAATCGTTGGAAAGCCCTTATTGTTTCAGTCCGATTTGTTTTTATACCTAGGCCATGGGTTCGTTCATCGGGTTGCACTTTCAGTTCACTCACAATCAGTAGGTGGGTGAGGTTCAGAGCGTCCTAAAGTGAGAACCCCATAAACAAAATGGGCGCACCTCTATCGTAGCAGGTGTCCCAAGTGAAACGTAATTTATCGTGATATTTATCGTCGACGGAGCCTAATTATTTGTACTCGTTGTAGAAGGTTTTTCCATCACTTTAACTTCACTTCGGCCCCCCCTCATTTTTCCAATTTGGGACCAACCGAGATGTGTTGGGGTTTGGCTCCCTACACGCACACCCACCGGCTCCCTTTGCCCCTTGGCTCGGATTGACAACGGCGTTTCTTGTGTAAATTGTTCTATCATACGATTTTCCTCGCCCTCGCTAGCCTTCGCTTTTCCACATCGGGCCGTTGGTTTAGGCCGTTCGTTTTCATATCACGATGCGTCTTTAAACGACTCAAAACAACCTCCAAAGAAAGGCCAGTTCGTCAGGTATAACAAAGTCACAGCACCATCCGAGGATGCGATGTGGCTCACAAGAGTGGATGTAGCTTTTAGTTAATTTTTATATGTCGGTGGTTGGTTTTGTCTGTCGTGCTTTGTTTCCGGTCTTCCGGGTAATCTGCCGTTTTCGGTCCAGTTTTGGTTTTCGTCGTGCCAGGCGGGAGGTTTAGGAGGTAAGGTGTATCCGCTGTCGGTCTACCTATACGCGCCAAACGGTGGTGGGTAGGGATACCGGAGGTATCGGGGCTTCGCGTCCAGCTTTAAATATACCCGAATCGTCGCGGTTCAGACTGATGACGCCTGACTCCGAGTTGCCGTGTGGGACGCAGTCTTTGTTCACCAACGCCACCGAAACCGTGCTGTGTGCATCGCCTTCACGCACGCATGCCGTAGTCGATTTGGTCGAGTTGGTAACATCTGTCAGACCTTGCTCGTGGCTTGGTGGTTTAGGAACGCTGTCTTGTCTATCTCCACCGCCAGCAGTATTAGGTGTCACAGCGCTTCAAACTATACCCGGAGTTCGTAGTGGATTGGCCTCAGCATTGTTGACACGCTCCGGGTTCTTCGTGGACTGCTGCATGTCAGGGTTAATGTAGAATACATACATATATGTATGCATGGTAGTTTTTTCGTATGCGTTCGCTTGTTAAATTTGCTGCCGGTAGGCGGTGAGACGTAAACTACATGTTATGCTTTTCAGAGAAGATGTTGCCGGTGATGATTCCGTCCGTACGTTTTCGGTTCCCAATTTAGTCGCAGCGGCTCGCTGTCGTTCAGAGCTAGCCGCACGCCCACAGCGCGGTGTTCTTGGTGCTCCTCGTACGGTACCCGACTAACACGGAGGCGGACTTCGCGAACGTTCACGCCCGAGAAACTTAAGTGAAGCATGTCATAGGCGCGGCAAAAAAGGGCTCACCACAAGATCGTGGTTTAAAAAACAGTATGGTGCATATATACCTCCGCCGAACTCGTACAGTGGCATGCTCGCTTTCTTGGTTTGTGGTTGTTTGATTGTCTATCCATTTTACTGCCGGTATACGGCGAGGGATCATTGCAGCGACATGTTCCACGGGAGGGTGCGGTCGCCCGTGTTTTATAATTTGCAGAGAGACCTAGCGCTATGGCACGATAGGATGAATACTACAACACGGAATACAGGGGCAAATCCGATTAGGTTAAAAATGGAAAGAGCAACCCGTGTGTCAATCCCATGACCAACGAAGATAAACAGTAGAAGTAACACAACGGTATTCTTCACATTATCCAATTTTAGGTAGTATCCCAGAGTCATCTCACTGTTTCACATGCTATGATACAGGTGCGCCCGTTTTTGTCT
The DNA here is from genome assembly GCA_037833945.1 of Alaria marginata. NCBI lineage: Eukaryota > Phaeophyceae > Laminariales > Alariaceae > Alaria > Alaria marginata. The sequence continues at coordinate 9,358 of JBBMKB010086696.1, forward strand.
GGGGGTCCCGACTGTAGGGCGCTCTGAACCTCACCCACGAGCTGAGTTTTAAGTAACCTAGAAGTGCAATCCGATGAATAAACCCAAGGCCTAGTCATATAAAAACATCTGACTGAAAGACGAGAAGTTTCCGACTAGTTTGGGTTAAGGAGCCCCGTCAAGCAGAAATAGAAAAGTCAAAACGCGCTACATCTCTATCGTAGAACCCGTCCGGTAGGGGTGAAAACTTATTTCGTGAGGTCCTAACATGACGGGCACATGGCTTCGAAGACAATAGCCGTTCGCGCAACCCGACCAACATTAAGATCAGCTACGTAGTCCAAAAACAATTGTACTGTTAGAGTTGTCCTACCACCAGGTAGGTCCACACTTGAAAATGTCAACCTGTAACAAAACGTTGACCCCGACACATTCTACGGTAGAGGTTCCCAATTTTTAGTCTGAAGCTCCTCACTTAAGGAGCTCTATACATCATCGAAATGTTGTTTTTGTGCAAACTGAAAGTGCAATCCGACGAACAACCCGTGGCCCATCTATACAAAAAAAGCAAACGGTAAAAATAGAACGACATAATTCCGACAATTTTGGGTAAAGGAACTCCTGTCATCCAAAAAGTAAACCCCCCAAAAGTTCTACCTCTATCGTAGAACGAGTCCCTCTAAAACAAAAGCCCGCGACGACTAGTCCCACGGGCAACACATGCTATGTACGGTAGAGGTGCACCATTAGTATTTGCCTTCTGAGGGTCCTCACTTGAGGGGCTCAATCCCTCACCGAAAAACACATTTGGAGCAAACTGAAACTGCCATCCGATGAGCATACCCGTGTCGCAAGCAGGTACACAAAAAGTCTTTCTCAGATAAAAAAAAACAAGCATGACATTCCGATGAGGTTTGATGGAGGAGCCCCTTAACTCAGAATCAACATGGGCAAAAAAATACGTGTGACCTCTGTGTTGTGGAACGCGTCGGTAGGGGTGCCACGTTCTGGCTTGGTCGGTTCTGACCAGTTGAGCTCCGCAAGCAGGTGCCTCCCGATGGTATCTATCTATGGTCATGTTACTGTGAATAGCACAGTTTTCTTAAGACTAACACGCGGAAACGTTGGCCCGGTTGCGCGAAAATACATAGTGGAAGTAAATCATTTCTCGGGTGCGATGTTTTGCTCCTCGTGTGAGGAGCTAAGAAAATATGGTCGCACCCCTACCTGAGGACAAGTCTATCGTCAGAGGAGTCCCCAGTTTAGAGGCCTCGTGGTCACAGATTCTTTGGCCCGAAAATACCACCCCGATCGTGGCCCGCGTCTCCTCATCTGGGTAGCACCCACATATGTTCGAAGCCAACATGAGATATATACAACATGATTCGTGATTCCATCGGATTCTGTGGAGTCCATTGTTTCTGCAACTCGGTTCCAGGGTGAGCCTAGGAGCTGTTCAAGCGAGTCTAAGAATATGCCAGGGGCTACGGACATGCTCCGGTAGCAAGCGGCCGCACGTCTCGTAGGCACCGTGCCGGCACTCTCCGTCCCGGCTGCCCCGCGACGCACGCATCCGTTCCATTACTCGCATTGCACGTCTTTGAAGGCTTTTGCGAAAGCCCACAGCTCCTGTGGCGACGTCTGACATCTATACTTGTTGTGTGGAGTCGGCGGCACCAAGGATAAACCCCATGACCCGGGGTGCACGATAAACATTGTTGTGTTTGTTGTACATGCAAATGGTAATGAAGCGTTAAGGGGTAAATGCTTGTATTAAGGGCCCCGCTGTCCCGGCAAGATCAAGTGCTACCCTCTACCGCCTGTAGCATGCGGCTTGCGGCGACAAATAAAACCGTTTATAGAAAAGACCAACGACATAATCTATGATGATAGAGGTTCACCATTTCCTTTCTGGAGCTTATCACTTGGGCAGGTCTTGTGCTCTCTTGAAAATCGCACCGCACCGCACCGTAAGAGTTACCAGTACGATATCATTGTAAAGCCGCACCATAACCGCACCGTAGGTGTTCCTGTTTTTGAAAACATCACCGCACCGCACCGTAAGAATGACAACTGCACCGAACCGCATCGTAGGATTTCTGAGTTCCGAAAACAGCACAGAAACCGCTGCAATTTATTATTTCCGAAAACCGCACCGAGCCGAACGGTACGATTTTTAATTTCTAAAACCGCACGTGTACAAACGGATAATCTTAAATAACCCTCAGGTATGCATGGATTGGTTTTGGCTTCGACTCGCTAAAACGATTTTATGAAAATATACTTTAGTGCAGATTTTTGGCATTCAAATCAACCATATATTTACATGCGATACACAACAATTACCAACCACCCCCCCCCCCCCCTTCCCGCCGCCCTTATAATCTCTTCTGGCCTAGCACCATTCATGTACTATTTC
>JBBMKB010086707.1:0-11755 GCA_037833945.1 Alaria marginata
TTCTGGGGGGGGGGGTGGTTCTTCAGACTCTTCGATCTGGACAGTGATTACTGGACCCACTTGAACTACGCGAAAACGTTGTTCTCATGTAGCCGATGATGTAATCATCCTTTGGTTTCGACATGTTTCCCCCTCTGCAAATAACTTTTGTACTTCGTACATACCACTGCAAAACTATGTGTTTTCACTGAATGGCTTCACTAGCTTCAAGTAGTCCCCCCCCCCCCAAACAAAAATGGGTGCGGTTTTAATCGTGTTAAACGGCTGCGTATTGATTGACTTCCGTGTTTCGTACATGCTGTGGGACGGGTGGGGGTTGTCCTCCGGGCCCTCAACCCGGACGGTGATTACTTGACCCACCTGAACACCGCGATAACGCTGTTTTCATGTGGCTCATTGTGTGAATCGTCATTTGTGTTCGATACGTGTTCCCCTCTGCAGTCCCAAAGGGTATACTAAACTGCTGCCTATTGATTGATGATTGATTGCATCGTCATATTGTTTTCGACATTTGTTTTCCCTCTGAAGTTCCAAAAACTGAAAGGCGTATTTGTTAAGTTATATAGATGGTCCTAGGTCCTCTCAGACGCCGTGACTGTGTGGTCTATCTAGTGGATAGAACTCTACTCTACAACTGAAGTCGGTGAAATTCGAACCCATGACACACGCATATTAGTTTATATTACTGAAGTCGGGTGAGGTTGGAACCCACGACACACGCATGTTGGTTGTATAGTCCTATCCACTAGACAACTCAGTCACTGAGTCGTATCCACTAGACCACTCATCAATCACTAGCCCACTCAGTCACTGGGTCGTATCCACCAGACCACTCAGTCACGGAATCCTATCCACTAGACCACTCATCACGAGTCCTATCCACTAGACTACTCATCAGTGATGAGTGGTCTAGTGGATAGGATTCCGTGACTGAGTGGTCTAGTGGATAGGACTATATAACTCAGTGACTGCGTGGTCTAGTGGTCTAGTGGATAGGACTATATAACTAACAGTATTGATTGAATCTTCCTTTTTATTTCGACACTTTTTCCCCCTGTCTGAAGTCCCAAAGGGGTTCATTAACCCTTACACCGCTCCAAACATCTCTCCCACACCATATCCAAGTGATTTGCCGCCGAAAACAAGCATGCAAAACAAGCATGCGCATTGATTTATTCCTTGGTTCGTCGTCCATCATGCTCTTCTTGCGTTGGGGGTTTTGCACACATTCTCGCCGCAACACGTCGGCGGGTTTTCCTCAGGCCTTGGACCTAGACGGTGATTACTTGACCCACCTGAACTACGCGGTGACGCTGTTGAACAACGACGAGCCCGAGAAGGCGGCCGAGCACTTTAGCTCTTTCAAGCAACTCTTTGAGGTAAGATGCCCTTGTACGTATAGTAGCTCTTTCAAGCAACTATTTGAGGTAATATGCCCTTGTACGTAGCTTTTTCAAGCAACTATTTACGGTAAGATGTATTTGTGCGTAGCTCTTTCAAGCAACTCTTTGAGGTAATATGCCCTGCGCAGCTCTTTCAAGCAACTCTTTGTGGTAAGATAACGTAGCTCTTTCAAGCAACTCTTTGAGGTAAGATGCCCTTGTACGTAGCTTTTTCAAGCAACTACCAGGTATTTGCGGTAAGATGTATTTGTGCGTAGCTCTTTCAAGCAACTCTTTGAGGTAATATGCCCTACGCAGCTCTTTCAAGCAACTCTTTGTGGTAAGATAACGTAGCTCTTTCAAGCAACTCTTTGAGGTAAGATATCCTTGTACGTAGCTTTTTCAAGCAACTATTTGCGGTAAGATGTATTTGTGCGTAGCTCTTTCAAGCAACTATTGGAGGTAATATGACACCCTTGTGCGTAGCTCTTTCAAGCAATTTATTTGAGGTAATATGCCCTTGAACGTAGCTCTTTCAAGTAACTCTTTGAGGTAAGATGCCCTTGTACGTACTGTAGCTCTTCCAAGCAACTATTTGAGGTAATATGCCCTTACGTAGCTCTTTCAAGCAACTCTTTGAGGTAAGATAACGTAGCTCTTTCAAGCAACTCTCTGGTGTAAGATAACGTACCAGGTAGCTCTTTCAAGCAACTCTTTGAGGTAAGATAACGTAGCTCTTTCAAGCAACTATTTGAGGTAACATGCCCTTGTATATACGAGCTCTTTCAAGCAACACATTTGAGGTAACATGCCCTTGTACGGAGCTCTTTCAAGCAACTATTTGAGGTACCATGCCCATGTACGAAGCTCTTTCAAGCAACTATTGAAGGTAACATGCCCTTGTATATGTATATATATAGCGCTTTCAAGCAACTATTTGAGGTACGATGAGCCTTTGGCTCTTTCAAATATTTATTTGAGCTCTTTCAAGCAACTAACCCAGGTACATTGCCCCAATGTCGCCTGCAGTGATCTCCGGGGACCCCTCCTATCACTGTGACCGAGTGGTCTAGCGGAGAGGACTATCTAACTAACATAAAACAGTTTGGCCATAAAGAGCTAGCACGCATCCCTTTCGAGACGGAGCGGGGATGAAATTTAATTGTTTCATGCCACAGAGTGATTCAAGACATTCATTCATTTCTGTATTCGAGGGAGACGATATGGTCAAAAATGGAATATTTCGTGACACTCCATGAAGCCTCAGTGAACGTCGTGGAACCTCGAGCACCCCATGGCACCTCATGTCACTGCATGGAACTTGACCATAAAATCACGACTCTTCATGGCATATCATGATGCATACCTCGTGCCACCTCACGGCACGCCGCGAAACGTCGTAACACTCCATAAACCCTCATGGCGGCACTTCAAGGCACTCAAGAAAACCTCGTGAAACCCCACACCATCACATGATACTCTATGCAAGCGGACGGGTGGTACGATAGAGGTAGCACTTTTTGGCTTTTTTGTCTCTGAATGACGGGGCTCCTTAACCCAAAATCGTCGGAAATTCTTGTTTTTCAGTCGATTTTATTTTTGTATACCTAGGCCACATAGGTTTGTTCATCGGGTTGCACTTTCAGCTTACTCAACATTCAGTTGGTGAGTGAGGTTCAGAGCGCAAAAAAGTTGAGGACCCCAGAAAAAACGGGCGCACCTCTATCGTAGCATGTGTCAGCGCATAGCACTTCATGCACCTCTGTTTGTGTGCAATCCCTAATAATTGTATTTTTTTTCGCGGACGCCGGTGCCCTCCTTCCCGACCTTCATGCTCCCACCGCTGACAGGCCCTCGACCCGGACGTCGATCGAGACGAAGACATCATATCCCGAAGTCGGACTCTCGAAGAAGCCCTGAACGGATCCTCGTGACATTATTCCCTTTAGTGGTGCTGAATACATGCGGTGTGGGCGGTGGTGGATAGCGATGAAGACAAATATATCCCGAAGTCGGACTCTCGAACACACCCTGAGCGGATCCTCGTACGTACGTAGTACACCTAAGGACACCTAACGAGAAACAGAAACACTGGCCCACGATGGGGGGGGGGTGTACTCACTTCATGCATAGCCGTAGTCGTATGACCGTAGACCCTCGCATCCCTGCAATGCCGGGACGGAGCACGTCGGGTTTTCACCGACCAGGCAGACGTCGCGTGCACCAAGCGCGAATCGCCGTGAAGTGTTCGGCGAGTCGCATAGAGGGTGAGCTGCAATCCTACTACGTAAGAACCCCTTGGCAGGCCCACGATGAGGTGGGGTCTGATTTGGGAGAGAGTGCGTTCTACACAAACTTCAGCTCAACGGCTCCCGGGTTTCTCATTTTGGCGCACATCTCGGCCTGGCTGTCTGATTGCCCTGTTCTCTTATTGTGAGGGTGTTAGAGGTGTACCAACTTTGGTTAGGTAGGAGTTGGGTAAGAAAACATATAATAATAGTATTGAAACCGTCGAACGTCAAAATAACCCAAGGCCAACCTAAGGCCAACCCAACCCACGAAAAATAAAACAGCGAAAAAATGGAGAAGATTCCGCCGCCTCGGGAAACCGCAAGCGGCGTAACCTTCCGTTTTTGTTTGGAACGGAAGAATCTAGGGTTGGTTGTCGTTACACGCTCTGAATCATCCCACGGTAGGGGTGTAGCGATAAGTCCCTGAGCCCCAGACACGAGGAGCTCGATATCTCACCCGAAACATGACTTCCAATATTTTCGTTGGCGCAACCCGATCAACATGTCTATCCGATAGTCCTAAATCAAATACACTCGAAAAATTATCATACCAATCGGTAGTTCCTCACTTCAGGAGCTCAACCGGGCAGGAACGTTTGACCCCAAAAAGTGCAACCCCTACCGTGGGGTGACTCCTCTTGTAAGAGGCACCCGACATCTGGTGTCTATCGTCACTACTGTTTGGCTGGGCGAGCAGATCAGTAGTAGGGGATAGTAGCCGGCCAGTGACCAAGCGAGCGACAACAGGCCGGCTCTTGTGTTACGAAAATTGGTTAAGAAATGCGTTTTCCTATCATACCATTTTTCTTTTTCTTTTTCTAGCCTAGTTTTCTCGTGGGTTGGTTGGTCTTATATTAATGGGTTATGACATTTTTCGGTTTCAAAACTATTATTGTAGCTTTTCCAACCCGACAGAGTTTGGAAATCGCGAAACACCCTAACCTCACAAGCCTGGCGTTCTTATTACTATTTTTCTTATGGATAGGTCTCCCGTTCTGTAGCGATCTCGTCAACGGGGTTGACTGCGGTGTGGGTGCTGGTCGTGGTCATGCGCTACAAGTAGTGATTCACACGCCGGACAGATCATCGATCTCTCCACTTTGTGATCTAGCCCATCCAGGGAAGATCTGTATGGCCTCTAGCTCATGTTATAAGGCTTAGTTTGGGTAAGCAGCCGGTTAGCCTTTGGCAAGTGGTCCAACGGACTAATACCCCACTAATTCCTTAACAAATGGCGTCGACGGCAGGAGTTGCCGGGTGGGAGCCGTACAATCTGTATGATCTAGCACATGTTTCCTATGGGTTGAATGTGTACTCTACGTAGTACACAGATCCTGCACAACATCTCATAACGACAGCCAAAGGATCTGCTACTGTAGATGATCTAGATCGTGATATATATGCCCGAGGTGTGAAATAGACTACTTGGAATTAGGGTGGAGTCATTTTTTCGGTACGATGTCAACCATTTTTGCGGTAGTCACAAAGGGGAACCATTAATAACTACTCTATTATCTTAAGTGCTAGCACGTATAGTATTGTACACCAGCTTTGTGTGCCGGCATAGTTACTGCTTTGGCGTTTTTTGTTGTCGTTTTTGTTGATTGCATGGCGCGTCCTTGTGGGCGCGTTTCCGTCCCTACCAAGCCAAAACGAAGTCGTTCTCGAGTCTTAATGAAATATCTAGAGCTGGTCGTTAGGTAGGTACGCCTACGAGATGCTACCTTTTTGTCATGAGCGGACTGAAGTTTCTTTTTGGGTCGGCCCTAAGATCTGAAGTTAGGTGCCTGGTATTTATTGTGGCGTCGTTACTGCTTTTTTGACACATGCGACGGTAGTAAAGGCTCCACCATTTTTTTTTATCTGAGCATGGTCATTCCTTGAGGAGCTCTTTGCCTATTCTACCTTAACCCAAAAACTGTTTTTGAGAATAACGAAAGCGCAGCCCGACAAACAATTCCATGGTCTATGGTATGGTATACAAACCAATAATAATTGCAAAAATAAGAATGACTTTCCGACGATTTTGGGTTAAGGAACCCCCATCATTCAGAAAATAGTTTAGCTAAAAAAGTGCTATACGTACCGCTATTATCGTAGCTTGCATCCTTTCTGCGTTTGATGTTGTTGTTGTTGTTGATTGCATGGTGCGCCCTTGACCTTTTTAGAACCGTGCCCACATTTTTGGGCACAAATTACTTGGAATTAGCGTGGATTCGACGCGTGGTACGATAGAGGTAGCAACTTTGGGCCAAAACATTCGACGAGGCTCCTTAACCCCAAATCTTTGGAATGTCGGTTTTTTTCTATGCTAAATGATTGTTTTGTGTATGGTACCTGGGCCACGGGTTTGTTCATCGGCTTGCACTTTCAGTTTGTTCCAAACCAGTTTTTGGGTGGAGGTAAAGAGCTCCTCAAGCGAGCACAGCTCGAGAAAAAAAATGGTGTTGTTAAACCTCTACCGTAGCAGGTGTCGTTCTTTTGTTTTTTTTTAAGTTCTAAAAAGGTTAACACGTTTACGTCACTGCCAAGCCAAACGAAGTCGCCCCCTCGCGCCCCATGAGAAAAACAGAGCTCGTCGTTAGATATGCCTATATTACAGAAAATTAAAAATACACTGTATGCAGCTGTGAGATCGAAAATTTGGGTCGAAAGTCATCTTTGCAAGCTGTGTGTGATACTCCGATCGCGCGTATTTACAGGGTGTGTATGTCCTCATGAAATATATACGTGATAGGTGCCCGGTAGCTGGTTTTGTCTTGTGGGGACAGAACCTTGTGATCGGAGTTTTTTACGATCTAAAAGTTACCGTAGGTGCTTGGTAAAACGTTGTGGTGACGCCGGCCTGAGAGCGGTGCAGGGGATTGTTCCGGTCTGTTCGCGAGGGTGGGTAGTGGGCTGTGGTTTTCCCCTGTATTACACGGCATGTTCCTATCCGGGTGTGTTCCGGATAACTTTTTTTAACGTATGATATTCGAAAACGTTATGGTGAAGAAGGAGGCTTCAAGCATGAAGCCTGCGTCGGTGCTGCACAGCACAGCAGTCTGCACACCGTGCACATTGTAATACGAAACAACGTTGATCGTACGATCATATGTTTACTTTTGTCTCCGCGCCAGCAAACAGTGATCCCTTTCGAGGTCGCTGGATCCGGATTGTAGGACCGCCGCTGCCGCCGCCGCCGCCGCCGACTAGCAACGCACACAAGCTGACTACAGTTACAAATACCCTGCTGCTCGTTATACATATACCCTACTGCTCGAGTTTAGCTCCAAGGGACAGCTGTGTACTATCTTTGTTTTGTACTGTTGCGGTGGCCGTCCTAGCTTGACCGAAAGAAACGAGACATCGGCAGGGGCTGACCACGCCCCAAAAACGCAGGCACACCACGCCTGCTACGATAGGAAAGTTCACCTAAAATTCCTGAGGCGTTCCTCACTTGAGGAGCTCTGCACCTCTCCCAAAAACTGGCTTCGAGAAATAACTCGAGCGCCAGCAACCCAATGAACAATCTCTTCGTGATCTTAAGATATCTCAAGATCTGGGACATCATGATTTAAGATGTCTCGTGATGTAAGACATCTTATGATCTAAGATGGCTCATGATCTAAGCTATCTCATGATCTAAGATATCTCGTGATTTAACATGTCTCATGATCTAAAATGTCTCATGATCTAAGATGTCTCGTAATCTAAGTTACGTCATGATCTAAGATATCTCATGATGTAAGACATCTCATGTATAAGATATCTCATGATCTAAGACATCTCAGAATCTAAGATATCTGATGATCTACTGTATATCTCATGATGATCTAAGATATCTCACGACGTAAGACAAAAACGAACAGCACTGCGAAGCGCAAATGAATGGGGTTTCAGCGATGTTGCGTAGTTCCTCAGTCGGGGAGCCCCGTCACAATCCGAAACGCTTATGGCCAAAAAGGGCTCCCCCTATCATCGTACGTCGCACGCGTCACGCGCTACTTCGTACCGGTACCTATTGGCGAACGCCCAATATTCGCTGGTGCGTAGACCGCACGGCACATTCTATCAACCCTGAAGTGATGTACAGGGCACAGCTTCCGCCACGCCCCTGGTCTACGTTCCAAGGGCGACTTCGGTCCACAGTCAATCTGCGCAGTCCATGCAAAACACGTAGTAACGCTATACAAATATGATTCATACACGATACGACGCAACTTACGCTCGCTCCATCTGTGCGTACGGCGTTCACGTGAAATGTCCGTTTTATTACTTGCTCCGCGAACTTATGTTGCCAGCTCTACCCACGTGTCCCATACACCAATTATTTTTGAGAAAACTCTTAGGAAACAGTGCGCGGTCTCTATCACCCCACGTACACAGTCTATATACGACACACCACCACTACACGATGATCGCAATGCCGGCCCACTAGACTGTTCGTAGTGTGACTCTAACTATTCCGTGGCACAACAAAAGACGAGAAGGTCTCAAATGTCTGTACGCAATGCAGTGAGTGCGCACCAACGAAGGGACCTCAAACAACAACGACAACAGTCTCAACAACAATAACTACACAGACGCTTACGAAAGTGATATCATACCTCCTAAGCATTTCTGGGGCTCCGCGCACTTAAGGAGACCCCCTTATCTCTCACCCAAACACATGAAAAAACCCCATGAAGAAATCCCCTTGGCCTACGTAGATGTCCAACAAGCACCCAGCAACTGATTTTGATTTAAAAAAAATGAAAACGTGCAAAAACCCGATGAACAAACCATCTCATGTCCTACTATTAATAGTAGGTATATAAAAACGAAACAAGATGCAAAACAAAAATGACCCTCCAGCGATGTTGGTTGGGGTTAAGAAGTCTCGATATTTCAGAAACTATTTTTTTTGGCCAAAAGCTGCTATATATATATATCTCTTTCGTACCAGGTGTCTCGAAGCACGCGTTACAACGGCCCCCCCCCGCCCCCCCGTCATTCAAGCAGGCATGTTTTGGACTCAAACAGGTTTACGTACTCTTATCCTAGCGCGAGACACAACAAAAAACCGAGACGGCAAAGCAGTGGCACCGGGGGCGGGTAACAACATCAATCAAAACCAAAAGCGATAGGAACAAAGCTGGGAATCCCTCAGAAGAAATAATTGTAATGGGGAAAAAAGCTGGGAATCAGAATAATGGCAAAAAAATCTGGAAAACTTTTTTTCTCAGAATAAGCTCTCGAAGGTGGTGATGTAGTTCCCCGCCACCGCAATAAACGCCGCGAAAATGATGCACAGGCAGCAGCAGAGCACCTGGTAAGGATCGTTCGGCGCACGGTGTTCCAGCATCAGGCAGGGTATATTGGGCGTGGAGCAGAGGGCGTGATGTTCGTTAGTCAGAGAAAAAGTCTTGAAAAGCGACGCAAGAGACCGTGTGAAAGTATTATGCCCAGGCTAAAGCAGAGCACTTAACTATTACGGGGGAACATAGTAAACAGGACTTACGGTTCACACAAAAAAAACATATATATTCTCCTATTTTTGCTAAGAATATTTGGTATTTTTTACTATGGTCCACCGTAATAGGATAATCGGTGCACGGACGGTATTACAGTATAGCAGGGGGCTCCCCAGTGAGGCGGTGGTGGTGTTGCCAGAGCAATATAACCTCCTTATTGGGGGAAGCCGCCTTATTCATTCCAGGTTATGAGGAGTGCGATTCCACAGTCGCGCCAAGCGATTTTGACCGCTTTCTCTGTCGGGATACCGCCTTACTCACGGCGCCTTATTGGGGGGACCCCTACCCTGTATCAAGGTAGGGCGCAATCGAGCGGAGGGTGATGCTCGATAGTCAGGTAGGCGTTTTTGAAAGGCGAGGGAGGCATGCCACGTCGGAAGGGGTAGCACTGCTTGCTTCTGGGGCTCCTTCCTCGGGGGGCTCTATACCTCACGAAACTACGTAGAGATAGCACTTTTTGGCGTTTTTGTTTTCTGGATGACGGGGCCTCCTTAACCCCAAAATCGTCGGAATGTCATACGATTTTGGCAATAATATGTTTTTTTTGCATAGATCGGCCACGGGTTTTCTCATCGGATTGCGCTTTCAGCTTGCTCAAAATCAGTTTTGGGGTGAGTTATAGAGCCCCCTCAAAATGTGGACCCTCGGAAGGCAAATTGCCTTAGAAGGCAAATACTAATGATACACCTCTACCGTAGAATGCGTCTCACCCAAAAAGCCGACGTTCAATAATTAGATGCACGCGTATTCCGACGAACAATAACGCATTCTACGATAGAGGTTCACCAACCATTGTTTTTTTTCTGGAGCTCCTCACTTGAGGAATATTATATTACTCTATACTATTAGTAAGTGATTTTGAGCGAACTGAAAGTGCAATCCGATGAACAAGCCCCTGACCCACCTATACCAAAAAAAAGCATGTTGCAAAAATTGAATGACATTCCGACGGTTTTGGGTTAAGGAGCAAAAGCATCCAAAAAACAAAAACACCAAAAATGCTACCTCTAATCGTAGAACGCGTCCAATCCCATGCCTGAGACGCGTGCTACGAAAGAGGACACATCACCGAGGCCCACTTGATGATCTAGATCTTCCAGGGAGAAGATCTGTACGGTGTAGCTCATCTTACCTACCGGGCGGGAGCCGTACGATCTCTGCACGATCTAACAAAAAAAGGTTTCCAGGGTTGAATCCGTGCTCTCTATGGACAGATCCTGCACAACATCTCAAAACGGCAGATACAGGATGTTGGTAGGAGTCATCCCACGGTAGGGGTGCTGGCGTCCCCAGTGGCTCAGTTGGTGACCTCGTAAACCTTCTCAAGGCTATGTTGCGGGTTCGAATCTCTCGGGAGTAAAAAAAATAGCAATTAGCGTGGAAAGCGATACTTTATTCGTGAGCAAACAAAATTCGATTTAAAATGTTGACGAGGGAATGGGACAGCTGAACCCTCGCGATAAAAGTTAAGGCAAGAACCGCAGGAGGAAAGGTGGAGAGAAATCTACTGTGTTTACCTTCCCCATGTGTGACCCCGGCTGGTGCGTTCAAACATCTAGCGCCCAGAACAAATGGGACGAAAAACACACACACAGGGGTGCAGCACAAATTTCTGAGCTCCTAACACGAGGAGCTCAGTATCTCACCCGAAACATGAATTTCGAAGATATTCGTTCGCGCAACCCAACCAACATTTCTATGCGCTATTAGACTAATAGTCCTAAAACCAAATATTTTTGTAAAATCCTCGTACTACTCGGTAGTTCCGCGCTTGAGGAGCTCAACCTGCCAGGACCGTTCGGCCCCCCAAAAGCTCAACCCCTACCTACCGTGGGATAACTCGTAGATGATCTACATCATGATCTGTCCGGGGTGTGCAATATTGTAAAGGGGTTTCCAACGATATTGGGATGTTCCTCAGTTCTGGATCGCCGTATAGTCTAATATCATACGTAGTTCAGAGACACTTTAGCCAGACAAATGCTACCCCTACCATAGCTCGCGTCATGGATTGTTTCATGGTACCAGGTACAGTATGACCTTGCATGATGAAAATCACTTGGAAGAGCCCCGTCGTGCTGAAACAACAAACAACCAACTGAACACCCATGGCCTGATGAGGTATACATAAAAAGAAACATTATTGCAAAAACAAAACTGACATTCCGACGATTTGGGGATAAGGAGCCCCGTTCTATAAAAATAAATCAATAAAAAAGTGCTACCTGGTATTATATACCTCCTACCTAGGGTATACCTCTATCACAGTAATGAGCCTTTTCTACGATAGAGGTTCACCATTTCTTTTTTCTGAAGCTCCTCACTTGAGGAGCTCTATACCTCACCGAAAAAATATATTTTGAGCAAACTGAAAGTGTAATCCGATAAACAAACCCGTGACCCATCTGTACAAAAAAGCATATTGCAAAAACGGAATGAAATTCTGACGATTTTGGGTTAAGGAGCCCCGCCATCCGGAATATAAAAACGCCAAAAAGTGCTGTACCTCTATCGTAGAACACGTCAGGACATCGCACGGGAAACCCCATTATGGGAACACCCGCAGGAAACCGCGGGATTACTGACG
>JBBMKB010086718.1:0-11752 GCA_037833945.1 Alaria marginata
CCCCGCGGAGGCTCGCGCTCGCGAGCGCGCTGTGGCCGGCGCTGTGCGTTTGTAAAGTCAAATTACCAGGGCAGGTTTGATAGACTAACCTAAAGGCTCGTATGTGCCTGTCAATATTATCTGCCGGGCAACTTGCGAGGTGGTCGTTTTTTTCGAAGAGTTTTGAAGAGTATTGCCTTACTTTTCAAACTGCGACACCCACCCAGAAGCGGAGGTAATGTGATCCGGCGGTTGGGTGTTCAAGGGATATCATCCGCCCGGCTCAGGGACGGGGTCGCCAATTGCTGATGGTCTGATGCTACGCCCCACCCTATACTAGAGATAAACATGGCCCTTCCGCCCCAGTGGCGGAGGGTCCGTATTCTGGAGCAAAGAACCTAACGGGTTAGCATGCAGTACGTGCTATATATTGTAAACTCCTGTAATACGTAGAGTTGACTAACCCCGAGGCCTGTGATCTCCGATGGCGTTACCTTGGAACTGGTGTGGCATGTCGAACCTGGCTAGACGGCGATCTAGGGTACCGCTAGTAGCATATTCAACGGCATATGGTTGGATGTAGCGTTTTTAGTTGACATGGCCGTTGTGCAGACGAACAAAAGACAGGAGGGGTCGGTCCATGGTTCCCGTAGCCGCGCGAACTGTGTTTATCAGCATGAAATATCGGACATGTAAGTTTTCGTAAATACCTGCTATACTCAATATATGGTACATAGGTACAGGGGTGCTCCCAATCCATACTATACTGAAAAACAAAAACAGCGGATAAAGTGATTGCAACACGTCATACGCACATCGCACGTGCTTGCAATCTGGGACTGACGGTCGACGCTGTGTGAACTCTCTGCCTTTCGACTACCTGCTGCCTTATGCTGGTTGCCTCTATTAATAGTGCGTTGCCTCTATTAATAGTACGCTGCGATGCGCTGGGTTCTTGTTCCATCCTAGGCGGAGATATAGTGCACATTGAAGCGATTGCAACAAGCCTCACACAGTCTTTATATCGCAGATCGATCATTGTATTTACTTTCTGTTCCAAGAACATATTGTTAGATGCTTTACGCCTTGCTGGAAACCATTTTATCGCGCTATATATATATTTTGTTTTGTGTTACGATTCTGGTAAACTGAGGTGAAATATGTGGTAATACTGTAGCTAATGCTGCGATATTGAACTGACGATGACGCCGCAGCTCTGCGCTCCTGCTGCGCTGCTATCAGTATGACAAGCATGACTGATTCTGCGTAGTGCGGTTGCTGCTGAAACACGTATGCAAGAATACCCCGGTATTGCCGGACAAGCCACAGTTCGCCGATGATCCTGCATGCTGTTGTTGGTGTACGACTGCTGCTATTGCGGATGCTGGTGCACATCGCCACACCTGGTACGCACTAGTTTCACACCGAGCGTACACAGCACATGGGAGTAGCAGCGGTTCGAAACTCCTTGTGTGGTACGAGTATGAACATACAATGTGTCCGTGCCAATATCGTACCAAGACTGGTAAGTTCACCCAGAATGACATTTACTCCCGCGGCATCTACAATGTTCCCCCATAGAGCTAGGGCTATCCCCCACGACGTATACAGTAGTGGTCCCTACATAAAGCGGTAATAATAAGGCGGTGAAAATCGCTTGGTCCCTTAACAACGCGGTGATCACCTTATTCATGGCTGGTTCCTCAAAAAGGCAGTTTACCTCAATATTGAAGGCTATTGAGACCTGCATGTTCGGACAAACAAGCTGAAATTGGCTCTTATACAAAATCTACCATTTAGGGCAGTTGCGACCTCCACATGTGGATAGAGAACCTAACTTTGGCTCTCGTAAAGCAGTTCGGCAGTCCAGCGATACCTGTGTACAACAGCACGTAACCGCACTGGCCAATATTTTTAGAACAGCAGTATATGTAGGTTGTGCCAAGTGCCATCTCAAATATACTACTGTACCGGAAAACAAACAGATGTTTCCAACATACCTGGTAGCACGTTGATGCGCTACGTTTTCCTTAGCAGGTGCCCAACCATAGGCTCCTGCACTCGCTCACCACGACGGATAAATGTTTCAAATCTGTTCGCCTTCAGGCGCGTACTCTGTTAGAGTTTCACCTACTTTTGCCTTCCTTCTCACTGGAGGAGCTCCATTCACCTCACATAAACCTGTGCGGCTTGAACAAAACAAGAGTTAAACCCCAGGAATTATTCTTCACCGCAGGTATACACGGAGCAATTGTTTAGAGCACAAACGGTACTTCAAGGATATCGGGTATTTTGTCAGTTGCGGGGCCTCGTCAGCCAGATCTCGTTTGACCAAAATTCGCAAGGCCTATAGTAGCACGCATCGCCTCTCACAGCCTTTCTTCACCGCGCAGCGCTATTCTGGGCTAAATTTACCAGGTACCATCTTAACTGAGAAGCACACTAAAACCCCATATTGTTCTTATTAGGGTAGGTACCGCCCAGTTGAGGAAGACTGGCAACCCCGATATAGCGGCAACCGCCCATTAGGCGATGGAGGTGGATGAGCCCAACAAGGAGGTAACAAGAGTGTTCCACGCCACCACAGTGCTCGGGGATAGTTAAGGTATGGCATGTACTACATGCGAACAGGTCGATCTGTGCGGTTCCAAAAATATGCCCCCTCCGTCATTGGGGTGGTGGGGCCGGCCCTATACGTAGTTGACGATAGTCCGATCCCATCTGTAAAGGGGGACTAGGGTCAACCGACAGGCCCCGCCGGCTTTATGGGCGTGGGCGGGACCATTTCGCAACAACTGGATGTTCTGTGGATAATGTCCGGCATATAATATGTCAAACACGCATACCTGGTACGTACCACTCCCTTCGGAAATATAAGCTCCGTTTGATTATAAATTTATATACAAAACGGTTCTTATTTTTACGAAGATATTGGCACTTAGTAATCACTAACAGTAGCAACGTACGTAGCGAAAACAAAGCTTTTCCTTTCTATCGAAGCTACTCCTGACACAGTAGGTTTGCGCGGACATAGTCAAGACGACAGAATACCCCATATATTCGCCCAGGATATTGCGCTGTGCTCAGATATCGAATCCGAAATATTGCATAGTACAGAAGGATACAGTGTCTCACCTACTGCGGACGAAAACGTTTGTACCGCTTCAAACTGCGCACGCTTGGCTATGCCGTTCTCGCCTGTTCTTCCAGAACTACGATAGGTACACCGTTCGCTGGTGTTATAGTCCAAGTATTTGCCACTTATTGCATTGACATCGAGTTCTCGTATTTACAAAACGCTTCCAAGTGATATCCACAACCAGCATCATTGTCGATACTCATTGTATGACAAACTTCAGCGGAGATAAATGCATTCCTCGCTGCACGTTGGACACAGTAAATGCGGACAGAGATAAATGCTAGCCATCTGCACACGAAGGAACGTAGCCCACTCGAGTTCACCATAGGTCTTTGCATGAATATGTTTCATGCACGCTGGGAAGAACAGCGCACGTGCGGGACCACAAAACCTGTTCGGACCACCCTTTTTGCGGACGAAGAGCTTCGAGTAAGAGGGAGGTGCTTGAGGCAGCCGCCAAGTTGCTCGAGCACGAGGAAAGCCATTGAAGGACAAGATCGGTCGTATATTTGTCTTTGCTCGTCGCTTTATGCACGGGGACAACCTACTTCACATAGACGGAGGCTTTTTTTTGTGCCTGTCGTGGAGTCAGCATACATCCCGGGCGATTTGTCTACTCCAAAGGTTTACCATACTGTACACTACTGTGCACCATAAGCGAAGCAACACACATATTACAGGGACACGAGCGTCCTGCTGTACTGGCTCGTTTTGGCTCCAAGATGACCTCTACGAAACAGACCTAGGCGACGACAACATACTCTCATAAGTCCCTTCACTGTCCGAAGTGCGTGCGCGGTGGGCAGTACCGCAACAGTAAAGTAGTATGTATACTCCGTATCCATACTATATACAAGGGCGACGGTCGCGAGCGACGGGGCGACAGCGCGAGCGACGACAGCGCCAAAGGCCGCCCCATTAACTACCGAGCGACAAGGTCGAGTGCCCCATCGGTCGGTCAATCGGTCGAGCGGCGGGGCTCGGTTGGTCGACCGAGCAACGAGGTTGATCGCGTCTATCGCCCGCGCGCCGGTCGGCCGCGTGGTCGGTATCGACCAATCGAAAATAGCGATGCCGAGGAGCGGGCGGACGATTGCGACGATCGCACTTCTTGACTCTGCAACTATCAATAGTTACCGCTCCTCCCGTGCTGTTTGGTGTATGCCGTACGTGCTACAGGCACACACGCACGCACGCGATGGACAGAGCGCGCGATAACTGATAATAACCAAAACCCCTCCTTCCTGCTGCGGAACGTACAAACACCACCACCAGTAGCAGTAGTATATACGGGCGCGTACGCAGCGGGCAACAGTTACAGCAGTGGTACAGACAGACAGACAGAAAGGAAGCACACAGCAAACACACACACACTTACCCCATACGGATTTCAAAATATTTTACGTTCCAACTCTAGATTCAAGACAATAAAAACCCCATACCCGTACTAATTTTAAAATTTGTTTCCATACCAAATTCAAGCTATATTGTTTTAAAGAGTTCAACTAAAAAAGTGAAAGAATGGATCTCCCGAACTTTGGTCAGAATCTAAAACGACCTAAAACTGGGCGACATAGAAGTTTTAACAATGAATTCAAGATACAAAGCTCCAAAAAACTGATATCGTTCTTGCCCCCTAGCATAGCCTGCTATGTAGTGATGGTGATGTGTACTGTCTATATTGCTGGTGCATGTGTCGATGAGTTGGTGCGTGATTGGGTGGGGGAGTGGGTGTGGGTAGGTGGGTTAATACGTGGATGACTGCGTTCGTATCTGTGTGTGGTGGCCGGCTTTGTTTTATGTTTGTTTGTTTGTTTGTTTGTTTGTTTGTTTTTGTCTGCTATAAGGACTCCGTGTGGATGTCGGCATACAGTGTGTCAATTTACCTCATTAGTTGATCGCGTTATAGGGTGTGGATCGTGGCCAAGTTGTTTTTGGATACTTGCTTTGGTCCGCTACACCGGCCCCGCTCTGGCATAATCCACGGTAGTACCAAGTATTGTTTCTGCTTTTTGTGTTGTACCAGGTGTTTGTTTTATCTGCTACAAGAGCTATACTCGTAATGTGTCAATTTACCTGGTCTGATATCAGTGGATCGCGTCAAAGGGTGTGGATCGTGGCCCAGTTACCTATTGGTAATTGTTTTCGCCCGCCTTACCGGCCCCGCCCTGGCACGTTTCGGTTTCCTGCAAACCATACGTTTGTATTAAAATGTGGAGAAGGCGGCTCCTCTTTTGTCCGGTCCAAATCGAGCACTTTTATTGTCGTGACAAAAAATGCTTCATCACTTGAAAATAGAATTATACCACTAGCCCCGTTTTCTATATTGCATAGCATACGTTTGTATAAAAAAGCGGAGAAGGCGGCTCGGTTTACCACAAGTACTCGTATGATATGCCGCTCTTCTCGATACCTTGAGACATTGCCGTATTTCAATTGAAACGTTTTTTTGAACGAGATCATTAGACAGCCTGAACCCGTCGCCCAGCAACACAAAAAAACGAACAGCCTGATGTTGTTAAGTCGTACGTGTTCGTAACGGCCGATGTTAATCAGAACATCTGTACGCCAGTGCACGTGTATGTACAAGATACGAGCGTAGCTGGCACCATCCGAATTGCCCTTTGCCAACCAACCGGTGTTGATCTATTAAGTATATATAGCTAGCTTTGATGCCCACTTTTTAACTTGAAAATAGAGTTAAATTCTTATGCCCATATTATACGATGTTATGTTTTATATATTTATTTTTGTTTTGTTCAGTTTTGTTTTCCAAACAAACATCTTTGCACGTCTACTTGCCATACACGATATTTTAAGCAGTATGTTGGAACTTTACAACGCTTAGGCCGGCTCTCCTTTGCCACCTTCGCCAATACCTCAAGGACAACGGCAAAGTAGTAATCATCGATCCCGACACATGAGGTCATGTACTGTCTTTGTAACCGGTACGACGGCAAGGACAACAGCAACAATATTCAGACTGACAGCAGGCAACGCCTTGCTGCATGGCTATACCGATTGCAGGCATCTCTGTTGTCCTATTCAGTACAACTGCTCCCGTGGAACCTCCCTCTTGAAGCTGCTGCTTTGCTCAGCTCGGCACAACAGCTTGCTACCAACTTCTGGAGTAAGGCGACTGTCGTCGATTGAATTCCAGTGCGAAAGAGCAAGCGGGATACACAAATAATGCGGAAATATTGTCGATATCAGAGATGCCACACCTTCTCCAGACCACACCAATCAATGCGACGTTGCTCACTCATACGCCAACAGCCACAGAACACAGCACGCCACCAGGCATCAGCAAGAGTAGGAGAACAGTAGCCCAGAAGCGTCGTGACTTTGACGCCGTGATATTATTCGTTGTTACGTTGGTTGTTCTCGGTCGTGAATGGATGCGTGTACATCATACGCGTACCTACATCATCCAGAAAACGCCGACACTACCATGCGGCGGTGAATCCAGGGCACCACGTGTATGTCCAAAATAAACTTTGCTTGCGTGTCGAGGCTCGGTTTTGTGCCTTTCATGTCGTGTAGAGTGTGAATGCAGCAGATGGAACCCAGGTCTATCGATGTCTGAAAAATGTAAAAAACAAAAGTGTATGGAAGCCAGCTTTTAAGCCAGTCTTCGTGAAGGTTAGTTCACAAATTACGTGCATATGTCTCAAATCAAATGAGCTGCAGAGAAATAAAGTAACACGCGCACCAATGGGCCTCTGTGAATGCCCCAGTCCTTGATGTAGTGCTTATAGTGCTGTCCAGCGTGTGTCCAGCAGGCGCTGTCAGAGGCATGCCGCATAGATAATACTGACGTAACTTGACGGATCTTCAAAATTGTAAAAACGTAATGAAACACGATACTTACAGTCGAGTAGTTGGCAGCCACACGAGTGAGCCTGAAACTTAACCGGTTTTGCGAGCGGGCTGTTCTGACTGTGGTTAACTGCATAAGGAAGGAAAACCCAAAACAAGCGTATCCGCAACCTCCAGGTTGCAACCTAAACCGAATAAATGTGGCCAGCTATCGGTGTTGGTTTGTAGAATTTGATGCCGTACATCGTGCATGATACAGCTCTTACGCGAAGCCTCTCTTTCTCTGAAAAACGACTGTTGCATATTAAGCAAAGGTTTTGGAGGCATTCTACGATAGAGGTTCTGTTGATTGGTCTCTAAAGGTATAGGTGCAGCTGACACGGGGACGCGGAGTAGGTGACTCAAGACGGCGGTAACACATAACTATTTCTTCGTATGATTCCCAGGCCGTCGAGCTGACTCGGTCTCATAAGGAGCTACAACACGAGTGAACATCGGTAACGTCGCACATTATCTCGACATCCCAGCATCCGTCTACCAGAATCACTCTCCAGCATGGAACTCCTACATATAACCCTAAGCCTTAGTGTCGGGGTTAGGGTCAGGGTTAGGGTTAGGGTTGGGGTTAGGGTTAGGTAGGGTCGACGTCCTGCCGTGATTTATACAAAAAAAAACGCAAAAACGCAAAAAACAAAACAAAAACAGCCCAAAAACCTCTATAAAGTGAAATATATTTGGTACTTAATCTGGTATGATTTCTGGGTCAAATACCGGTAAAGGCGCCTCATGGATCTTATGTGTCGTGTTCCTGAGCATATTCAACATCTCCCTGCTCATTATACACGACTATACCAATATCCCCCCTGCTCTGTTCATGACAATGCACGATATCGCAAAGTTGGTACATCGCAGTATCATATCCAACTCATACCAAACTCAGAAACTCATAGACCAAATCTGTAACTAAAAAAAAGTGATTTCCTCGAATTAACACTCAAATAAATCCTCAAACCAGTACTCAAATACTCAAATCAGTAATCAAATTCGAAATCAACTCTCAGATCCTCTAATCAACAGCCTCTCTGCTGGAAGCACATAAAAAACTCTTGATATCCATTGCCAGTGAAAAAAGCATTATCTTCGGATATGACCGGGAAAAACGGCATTTTCCCCGCAATTAGTTCAGACATATTTGTCCATTATTCTGCAAAACAAAAGCATGTATCCTCCCTGAATATACCCGTTTACGTGGATATACCAGTACGTACCCAGTAATGGGTCTGGCTGAACCAGGAAAATGTAACTGCTCACTATACTTCGTATGAACGGATCATTTATCAAAACTCAGAACAAAAAACATTCAATCTGGACTGAACGCGCCCCCTGGTGCAGTTCAAAGTCACTCCAGTCCTGGTCATTTAGCCGTAGACTAAGATCGTTTGTCATCGTAACCACCAACTCTCTCAACGCAATAAAAATCATTCAATCGGTCAGACGTACAGTTCAAAAACACAATGTAGTTGTCTACTAAACTACCCAGAATAACACGCAGTGCCCGAAAGCGTCAAACACTACTGCTGTTGCCTCCGCCGCGGCCGCCCTCTTATTACTGTATTTTGGCGTTATCGCAGCTCGGGTCATCCAGATTATCCTCTTGGGTGAGAACAGCCATCGCTCTCACTGTATTGACTCGACGCAAGCAGGGAGAAGGGTGCACAATATAATGATAAGGGACTGCTTTGTGTTTTACTTCTCCTGACGCACTCATATGCAGTATGTAAACCATTCAGATTCCAAGTTACCAACTAAATGCCACTACTGTTAATAATGCGGCAATGCAGCAAGCTACCAGGTATATGATACCCCTGGTACTATTACGGGGGAACGTAGTAAATAGGACCAAATATTGTTAGCAAAAATACAGAAACATATAGGTTTTTGTGTCTACCGCAGGTCCTATTAACTATGTTCCCCCGTAATAGACAACAACGACCCATGTAACCGAGAATATTTCTTAAGTAATCTTTCCCCAAACCACTCATCAAGAGCCTCTAACTCATACCTCGTACATGTAATATCTCTGTGGATACCTTCAACAGCAGTAGTATCGCAATACTACGCTGGGGGAAGGGAGATTTTTCATGTTCGCAATGACCCGCAACGCAGATAGTATCATGGTCTATCATGTATCAGGTATACAACTCCACATGGGTCGTGCTCGTATCCTGTTTGTATTGAGAACACCGGCCTTTCTACAGCAAACAGCAGTCTTGTGGTACTGTTTGTTGTCTACGCTGCAGAAGTAGACGTAGTGACACACGGACAAAGCCGTCACGGACTCATACCCAAATTTAAACTCGTACTATACAAGAGCGGCGGCGGTGATCGACCGAGCGAGCGGCCGGCGAGCGAGCAGCCTACCCGGCGGGCGATCGACAAAGGCGGCGCAAGGCCGGCACGAGCGAACGGTCGACGGTCGAGCGCAGCGAAGACGGCGCAAGGCCACCACGACGAACGGTTGACGGTCGAGCGCGCGAAGTGAACGGACGATCAGCGGCCGAGCGAACGAGCGAACGGCGGCGCGCGAGCGACGGGACGATCGACCAGCGATCGAGCGAACAAGCGATACTCCGAGCTTTGCCAGGGCGGGGCCGGCATAGCGGACAAAAAATAATACCAAAAAGTATTTTAGCCACGATCCACACTCTCTAACGCGATCCACTGATCAGGTAAATTGACACACCAAATGTCGGCATCCACGCGGAGCCCTTGTAGCAGGCAAAACAAATACCTGGTACAAAACAAAAAAACAGGGCTGGCCACCACACACAAGTACGAACGAAGTCATCCATTCACCAATCTGCCCGCCCACATCCACCCACCCACCCACCCACCTACTGCTGTAGATGCTAGATGGCAAAAAACGTTACACGAAGTTTGTTATTTACCACGTATCTGCTACTACTGCTACCACTTGAATGGACCAGAAAATGTAACTTGGCCACAGTATCAGAAACAAAAAATCCAATGACTTGGAACCACATTCTTCAACAACTCATTGACTCTCATCGATACACGCACCAGCAGTATACAGCAGTATACAGCAGCTGCTACATTTACTGCTGCTGTAAATGTAACTTAGTCACAGCAGTATCAGTGACAAAAAATCCAATGACTTGGAACCACATTTTTCAACAACTCATCGACTCTCATTGATACACACACGTACCATAAACCCTCAGTTAGTTGATTATACGTCGACGGCTGACGTTTTACCTTTTTTCTTAACTATATGCCTGCATCCACGCGGAGCCCAAAAACGTTACACGAAGTTTGTTCTATACGTATCTGCTACTGCCACCATTGGACCAGAAAATGTAACTTGGCCAAAGTATAAGTAACAAAAAACCCAATGACTTGGAACCACATTTTTCAACAAAAAACATCGATTCTCCTCATCGATACACGCACCAGCAGACAGCACAGCATTAACAACAAATCCAATGATTTGGAACCACCACTGGACCACTAAATAAAACTTGGCCACAGTATCAGTATCACAAAAATGTTATGACTTGGAACCACATTTTTCAACACCTCATCGACTCTCATCGATACACGCACCAGCAGTATACAGCAGCACAGCAGCAGTAACAACAAATGCATTGATTTGGAACCAACCCCATTTTTCAGGGTGTACCGTTTTTTTGCATTCTAACCAATGTTTTCAACAACTCATCAACTCTCATCAATATACGCACCAGCAGTATACAGCAGCACAGCAGTAAAACCAAATCCAATGATTTGGAACCACGTTCCCTCCAAGAAGGAAAACATTAGGGCTGCGTATTGGTACAGCGTACGTCGACGGCTGATGTTCGCCTGTATGCCTGCATACTCGCGGAGCCCTTGCAGCAGACGAACGCCCTTGTTGAAGATCAATGCCCCCGTTCCCCCGGCCATAATTGTTTTTAAAACATCTGGAAACCCTTTAAAAACGTCATACTCGGCTCGCTCCGGGAGGTGCTGTGAGCGATTTGCCCCGCCCTCGACCACCCCGACACCGTTTCGACCCGAACGAAGCCTTACCCCGCCTCTGCCCCTGTGCCCCCCGACGCCTGCTGCACGTTCAGCACGCCGTTCCTCGTGGCGCTCGTCCTCAAACTCGCACGACCTTGCACTCGGCACTCAGATTTGCATGACCTGTACGCCACAATGTACGAAAATATAATACCCGTTCGAATCTTCACGCCAAGAACGAAACGTCCCTTACATTCCCGGATTCCCAGAAAGAACAAACCCGCCGCATTCTTTAGCCGGGTGACCCTCCTTTCTTCGCTCGTGCCGGGGCGAGCGCGCGCCGCCGAGCCGGCAGAGGGCCGGCTTCCCCTTTTCTACACCCATGGCCCTCTACCCACGTCGAGATCCGGAGTGGAGACGCCCTACGGCGGCACGCCCGCTGTCCCCACACTAACACGAAGTAAGTGATTATGGGAGAAGCGACAGACAACAACACCAACAACACTAACAACACCAACAACACCAACATCAACAACAACAACAACATCATATTTTGTTTTATACTAGCAGTACGGCCACGGCTCCGCCCGTGGCGCTAACCCTGCGTGGCTCGTAGTTCGTGGTACCCCTCTGAACCGAAACATTAGAACCACAATACGGGGCGGTATCGACCCGGGCGGTGTCTGTTTTCGTCCCCGCGTTGTTGAAGTTGTTGATATATGGAAGGATTTATGGTCCGGGGATGGGATATTATCGTCCCCGGCTGCAGCGGGATTTCGACGTTGCCCCGAGGAG